>BQNB010121643.1:0-20426 GCA_026074375.1 Tanacetum coccineum
CCCAAAATGCACTAATCGAGTCTAGAGCCAAGAGATCATAAATAAATCTCATTAGGACACATTCCATTTCTAACACTTATTGAACCCCAAAAAGTTCACAAGCTGTTAACAAGAGTCCTACGCATTATCCTTGTGATTGTGCCAGAACATCCGAGTGATACTAATGTATTCACAATGAAGATGGAAATCCTGCTTGAGCCAGCATCAAACAAGCTCTTGGTAGGTGACTTGCGAGATTCTATATGAATCAAACTTGTGAAAACTGGATATCGATTTGGTCCAGTAAATGAATTGACAGTTGATAAATTTTGATAAAAAGATTAAAACTCCTGATGTGTTACAAAAACGCTATTACAAGTAACACGTCGATTGATTTTCAAATTAATTTTCTTTATTATCACTAACGTAAATCTGCAGGTTAAAACGGTGGTGACGGTATCCCAATCAACCAAAGTCGATTCATTACCACATATTCATGCTCATTCTACAAAGACAATCAATCATGAAAGCTCAAGATTTAAAGACAAAGACTTCCGCTAACTCTGATTTGAAGCTTTCAAGATAAGGCATAGTATAAGAATGTTGGTCAAAGACACAAGATCGCAAGATGGCATAAACGATAAAGACAATGACAAAGGCTCAAAGTCAAGATCGCAAAGCATGAAGGAACAAACCTACAACTAATAACAAAAAGAAAGACCAAGAACACATGAGCTTAACGACAAAAGCAATCTCACTGATCTCATGAAGGAGTGTCATCAACGAACTCACTTCGGGGGAGATTGTTAGCCTCAAAATATTGAGTCAAACATTAAGTTCGTTCATTATGTATTTAAGTCTCGGTCAATCAATTAGTTAACGTTGTAATGGGAAAGTATCGGGAATCGGGCTCAATAGTTAATCTTATATTGTATATGTTTCGGGTTTAATCCCAAGCAAAACCCGAGATCGGGTCCTAGTTAAATATCATGCGCGTCATTTAATGCAACGGGATATATATAAACTTTTTTCTATTTAGAAAAGAGTTAGTTGTTCATTCTAAAATAATTTTCCTTTTCCTATTTTCTCTCATCTCTCTCTCTATTCTTTCTCTCTCTACAAAACAACTCACTCTCTTTCTCTTTTCTAGATTAAATTCGGGTATGATATATATGTTATGAAGTGTTAACGGGATCCTACAAGGTACATGAGTGCTCCGACCATACCATGATATTTCATTTGGTCGACCGGAGTACCACTCAAGTCAGCATCAAGGTATTTTGTAGCCATTGGTGTACCAATGCTATCACATGAAGTCATACCATGCTTTTTTAAGTATCTCTTGAGCATACAGGGATTGGTGGATCTGAATTCCTAAAAATAATTCCAGCTCCCCCATCATAGACATGTCAAACTTGCTGTGCATTAGTTTTTCAAAACGTTTTGAAAGTTTTGGGTTCGTAAAACCAAAAATAATGTCATCAACGTAAATTTGCACAAGCAATATGTCTTCCCCATGTTTAGTTATGAACAGAGTTGGATCAATAGAACCTTTTGAGAATCCTTTGGATACCAAGAAATTGGAGAGTTCATCATACCACGCTCTTGGTGCTTATTTGAGACCATATAATACTTTCTTGAGACGGTAAACTTTGTCAGGATGATATAGGTAAACAAATCCATCTGGTTGGTTTACATACACTTCTTCCTTTAGAGGTCCGTAAAGAAATGTTGTTTTGACGTCCATCTGGTATACGGTAAATGATTTGTGTGCAGCGTACGCAATGAACAACCAGACGGCCTCCAACCGAGCAACTGGTGCAAATGACTCTTCGAAATCAATTCCTTCCTTTTGAGCATATCCCTTAGCTACAAGACGAGATTTGTTGCGAATAACAGTATTTTCCTCATCACGTTTGTTTTTCCAGAGCCACTTTAAGTTAATGACATTTTTGCAAAGTGGTCTGTCGACTAATTCCCATACATCTAATCGATCAAACTGATGAAGTTCTTCCTGCATTGATTCAATCCATGCAGAATCAGCCATGGCTTCTTTGATGTTCTTTGGTTCGGTTCGACTCACGGTGAGTGCGAACATACACATCTCGCCATCTGTTTCTAGCTGACGTCTTGTTCTAATTGATTGAGAAGGATTTCCAATGACTTGTTCTAATGGATGATCTTTTGTCCAACGTTGTGCAGAAGGATGGTGTTGATAGAAAGTATGCATGTTTGACGAATCAACATGACGAGACGATGTCTCCCCTTGTTCTTGTACCGGTGTACTGAAGATGTTGATAAATTCATCGTCGTCAAATTGTGCATTTTCTGTATTGGTTTCTGCTTGAATAATGTTCTCAGGTGCAGTGACAGTTGGTACTTGAGTTGGAGTTTGATGTGTTGAATGAATGTTCAATGGAGGTGGATCTGCAACATCGGTTGTTGTAGAAGTGTGAGTTGTGTTATGTTGTTGACGTTTATCGGGATTATCAGCAGCATGTACAGCGGAAGACTTTGACACAACAGGAGAATTTCCATTGAGTAATTCACTGAACATCGGACTATATAGCAATTCCAGCTCATTTGACGTTGTTACTGTCTCAGCAACTTGAGGAACATTTTCTTGACTTTGTGGACCGGGACTTAAACTGTCTTGTTCAAGTACCGTTGTTGAACATTGTGGACCGGGGTCAGAACTGACGTGATCTGACGCCATTTGACATTGAGGATTGAGGCTTGAACTGATGTGTTCAAACGTCATTTGACATTGAGGATTGAGGCTTGAACTGATGTGTTCAAACGTCATTAGACATTGAGGTTTGAGGCCTGAACTGTTGTGAACAGACGTCATAACTCTTGTTCATTAGGTTAGAATTCCTTGAAGCCCTAGTTTATGAGATATCAGTCTTTTCAGCAACCAAACTCTGAGTTCTTCCTTTTTAGGATTGAAAGATGTACCTGCACTTAAATTAGAAGTACCTGCACTGACATCAAGAGTTTGCGCACTTTCATATTGGTTAGAGATATCTGCATTTGAACCATTTGGGGGTTCACTGTCAACCTTGGTTGTGCTAGGAGTGAATATCTTTCAAGTTGGAACCCATCTAAGACCAACAGTCCGAAAATTGTTACCCTCGGTTTTCCACCTAAGACAAGATCTGAGTGTCATTGTTTTCTCATGCACAACGGAATCTTTTTGATTGAAAACCTATGTCCTGTAGGGATCTGTCTTCGGTTTCTTGGCAAATTCTTATTTGCTCTACAGGTTTTTTTTTGTTTTGTTGTCTATTGGATGGAACCTAGCCGTGAGTTACTTCCCTTTAGGAGTATTTTAGTTATACAAGCATCATGATTTGCATTAAAGACACACTTATAACATGTAGAACAAACAAAGTGTTTAGAATCTGAGAAAGAACTAAACCTCCTAGAGTTAATTCTGCTTGGGCACAGCCGTTAGTCGTAAACCGAATACTCTTAGATATCAGGCAAACTCTAATGTTTGATTGTTTCTCCTAGGTTTTGAAATTTTGCTGCCATCAGCAGTGCTTTGAAATCAGCAGAACGCATCACACTAGTTGTTGAGTTCCTATCGTCTTTCATGTGGTCTTTTTCCTAGCTTCATCTAGATAGTGATATAAATGACCATGTCCATTTGCACTAAATCTTGGCATGGTTCTAGAACTATTCCTAATGAGTCTAGATGCAATCACGTGTCAGGTTTTGCAAAGGCGGATTTCTGTTTTACTTAGCAAATATGTTGAGTGACTGGTTTTGACAAATTCTTAATTCACATCAACCTTGAAGCAAACCGTTTGTTTTGACAATTGGGAGCCCTTGCTGATTTAAACCATTCGTTTGGTCTAACAACTGATTGGTTTTCTTAGTGAAGGTAACGACCGGTTTCTCCCAAGACTGATGTTTTGTCAAACTTAGTAATCTACACTATTTCCTTTAACTACTAAGTCATTTTTCAAACAGTAAATTGCAAAAACCTTTTTCCTGAATCTGAGCTTTTAAAATCACATTATAAGCAACAAGATGTTGTCTGTTCTGTAGTCTTAGATCTCGTGATTTTAATAGAATCATACAAACTTTTGTGAATGCTGTTTCAAAGTCTCTTGTTCCTTACGTAATGTAGCCACACATGTGCCTAATTCGATGGTTCAATTGTTTCAAGTACCATCAATTTCCTTTTAAATCTTGGCTTTATTACTTTGTTTGTTTCAAAATTTTGACCATGTTGCCCCTCTTTAAAGATTTGATTTTTGATATTTACGTTCGAGAGCAATGCAATGTGGCCTTCCATTCTTGAAAAATCTTTTTGAAATGGGCAACTGTCTCTTGAGCAAAATAATTTTCAGACTGCGAGTGATTTGTTTTGAGTATTCAGTTGTCTGGTTATCAGGTGATTGATTCAAGCATAGACTTTTAACATGACATGTTTCAGATAACCTGGTCAACCCTACCTTCATTTAAATGATTTCAGGTTCTCATATACTGTTGTACCGATAGCAAAGATAATACATCCAGCGGTCCATTGTACCATCAGCCATTGCTCTTCAGTCATATATGTCTGATAGTCATGCATCAACAGCATCTGTAACTTCCCTGGACCTGCTGATGTCATCTTGCACTGTTGATCTTGACCGATATGCTTCTGAGTGTCAACCAATATCAAGCAACCAATGCTTTACCCCGTCATTAATCTTTCTCGTCTGCGTCAGGCACAGTCTTTTATTCACCCTTCTTTCATACTGTCTTAGATGACCGTTGTTCTTTCACAACGACTTCTTAACATTACCGGTTATTTGAGTAGTGTAACTTTGAATGTTAACCTCGATTCCAAGTGTATTGAACAAAGCGTATTCCTTCATTGACAGTCATAATCCAATGTGAAACTGTTGAATCAATGAACTTTTGGAACTGGTTATTTACCACCTAAAAGGCTGTCATGGATCCATCTTCTTGAAATTCATCTTTGTCAAGTTGCTTTTGTAGTTGATCTATGTTGAGGAGCACTGTACTTGTGAAAGTATCAACATCTTGACCAAAGGTGACATTGAATGCCCGTTTTGAATCCATGTTCGATGCGATGCCTTTTTATGTGATCTTTTGCGAAAGAACTGATGGGTGCATGAAGAGAACGCAAAATAGTGCCATGCATCTTTCTTTTGCTTTTGACATCATGTATTTGATTGCATGCACACTTTTTGTGTCAGAATCAAGCTGAATTGCTTTACTATTTGTTGGATGCAAATACTCTGAAATAACTGTCTTCTTCACCGAACACGTGTTTTGTTAGACACTAAATCAACCTTCAATGATCAACATTCAATGCTGAAATTGGATTTAATGATCATCTTGTGTTTTGCATCAACTTCTTTTGTTTCAAGAAAGGGGGGGGGGGGGGGGGGGGGGGGGGGGGGGGGGGGGGGGGGGGGGGAAATAAAACAAATGTGGAGTTCGTGTTACGAAGAATTAACCAACATGTTTTCCCGAGGGAATCCATGTTAAAGATCATTGCATCGTAAAATGATTGAGCATCATATTGTGTATAATTCTGCATTCGCGCTTTGATTTCTGAACTGAAAGCATTTTCAAACGTTGTTCTGAGTTTTGTCAAAGAGTATCTGCAATCAGTCTGAGTAAATTGTTTCTTTGTAAGATGATCGTACTAGTAAATCCAAGTCCTTGAGAAAGTTCTCTCTGGAAGAAAGCAATGGTACAAAATCTTGTAAGTATCTGTGAGACCTTTATTGAGACTGAATTGCTCAAAAAAAAAAAAAAACAAGAAAAAAAAAAATGAAAATAAAAAAAAAAAAAAAAATGAAAAAAAAATAAAAAAGACTTTTCATGCATTTAATTCTTAAAAAAGTTGTGTCTTCATCTTTGAAACTTTAGTAACATTGAACACAAGAAACTGTGTCATTCTGAAGAACACTTGATGTTTGAGTTTGCAAATTGGTATTGGTATTTGACATTGTGATGTAGGTTAATGATATCCGGATCTTAAGTAGGTAAAGTGATTGTTGTTGTGGATTGAAATCAATTAACGTTCACGGGATTTTACAAATCTTTGATTAAAACCGAGAAAAGAATCGTATCTTTTGCGGGATTTTACAAAATCAAGAAGAAACCGTAAAACAAAAATTAATTGATGTTGAAATCGTTGTTGTCGTCGAAGAACGTGAGCTTTTGTTGGCGAAAAATACGCTTAAAATTATGAGTGGTGCACAAACGATTGACTTTTGAGGACTAACGATTGAATTATATGAAATACGACTAAGGTGCAAGTTAGTTCTCAGACAAAGAGGTGGTTATTAATCCAAAGAAGGGTTTAATGAAGAAAAATCACTGAAACTTAGGGACTGCACTGTGCCTTTTTTCAATACTTATTACTTACTAATTCTGTGTTCCCTCCATTTTTTTTCTCAGCTTTTTCGTTTTGAAAATTGTAGAAATATGAACGACGATTGATTTGATCTTATGAACCGGTACGGTTATCGTCGGTGAAATCCGAATATACCACGTTGATCGAAACGATGACACGATCGCAACGGTATAAGTTAAACGTCCCGTAGTTTACCGTCACTCGAAACCGAAAACCGAAAACACTTAAACGAGTACTCGTTCGATTCCTTAAGAAGGTAGCTCGATCGGTCCAAGTATGTTGGAGCTCGTTCGGTTGTAAAAAGGGGAACTCGTTCGATCCTTTTTGTTTTTCTACTCGTTCGATCCTTTTTGTTTTTCTACTCGTTCGGTTGTTTTTCTACTCGTTCGATGGTCTCGTTCGATCCAAACAAAAGACACTCGTTCGGTCCAACGAAAAACCACTCGTTCGATCCTCTTCGTTTTTCTACTCGTTCGATCCAAACAAAGACCGCTCGTTCGATCCAAACAAAAGACACTCGTTCGGTCCAACGAAAAACCACTCGTTCGATCCAAACAAAGACCGCTCGTTCGATCCTTTAAGGTTTCTACTCGTTCGGTCCCTTTAGTTCGATGGTCTCGTTCGATCCTCTTCCTTTTTCTACTCGTTCGGTTGTTGCTGTCGACCTTGTGTTAAAGAAACGTTCGATCCTATCTAGTTCGATCCTCACTAGTTCGATCCTATCTAGTTCGATCCTCACTAGTTCGATCCTATCTAGTTCGGTCCTTGTAGATTTGCTCGATCGGTCCTTGAGCAAAGAGACTTGTTCGATCCTTGAGAGAAGTTCACTCGTTCGGTCCAAACAAAAACCACTCGTTCGTTTCCTCTTTCCGACCTTGCGTTTGTCTTAGCCACACAAGAAATGACCACGAATAAAAACGTTTAAGCCAAGAAACGAAGCCGAACCAATAAGCTTATAAAGCCGAAACAACAAAGACAACAAACACTAAACCCACCCGAGGCTCTGATACCAAATGTTATCCCAAAAGCTTAATCCATTTCATAACAATAAGCTATACCAATAAGCAAAATAGTAGAAAGATAGAAAGAAAAGTTGGAAGATTTATTAGAGAGAAAACTAGAGATGTGGAAGATTACACACACACACAAACTATGCAAATGGTAACCAACACCCTCTCCATGTGTGGAGAGGGTTCTATTTATACCCTTGAGCCATGAGTGGCATGTGGGCTTTCTAACTTGGGCCGGGCTTGGCTTTTCTTGGGCTTTGAGCCCGAAACATGGACAATATTAGATTACAATCCAAGCCCATTGAACCCGACTAGCCTATTACTTAACAAGACTAATTACGACTAATAAGACCGATAACATTCTTGTTCGACTTATATAAAATTAAGGCTAACAATGATTGTGAGATTTGCTATCATCCTGGAAAGGCAAATGTTGTGGCAGATGCCTTAAGTCGGAAGAAACAAATCAAACCACTTCGAATTAGAGCATTGATCCTAACCGTTCATCTAAAATTACCATCTCAAATTCTCGAAGCTCAAAATGAAGCCCTCAAAGAAGAAAATGTTAAAACCAAAAACCTACGAGGAATGGACAAATCATTTGAAATACGTCCTGACGAAACTCGTTGTATCAAAAATCGAAGTTGGTTACCACTTTTTGGCGGTTTAAGAGACTTGATCATGCATGAGTCTCATAAATCGAAATATTTTATTCACCCGGGTTCTGATAAAATGTGCCACGATCTAAAGAAACTCTATTGGTGGCCTAACATGAAGGCAATCATCGCGAAATATGTTGGCAAATGTTTGACATGTTCTAGAGTTAAAGCAGAATGTCAAAAGCCATCAATGGCATTATGCGCGAAGAAGTTTATGTCAGTCAACCGGACGGGTTTGTGGATCAAGACAATCCGAATCATGTGTACAAGCTTAAGAAGGCTCTCTATGGGTTGAAACAAGCTCCTCGCGCGTGGTACGATCTATTGTCGAAGTTTCTACTCTCTCAGGAATTCTCTAAAGGAACCGTGGATCCCACATTGTTCATCAGAAGACAAGGCAAAGATATTCTCCTGGTACAAATCTATGTTGATGATATAATCTTTTCGTCTACTACACCTGAATTATGTGACCAATTTTCAAAAATAATGTGTTCAAAGTTTAAGATGTCGATGATGGGCAAAATTTCACTTTTTCTAGGACTACAGATTTCACAATGTCCCAGAGGCATCTTTTTAAACCAGTCTAAATATGCTCTAAAATCTTTGAAGAAATATGGTATGGAATCTAGTGACCCCTTGGATACTCCAATGGTGGAGAAATCTAAACTAGATGAAGATATACAAGGAAAAGTCATAGATCCTATACACTATCGTGGAATGATTGGCACCCTTATGTATCTTATAGCCAGTAGACTAGACCTAACATTTGCTGTACGTATGTGTGCCCGGTATCAGGCAAAGCCTACCGAAAAGCACCTCCATGCTGTAAAAAGGATCTTTAAATAATCTTTAAATACTTAACCGAGGGAACCATAAATGGGGACTCTGGTATCAAAGGATTCTTCTATTGCTTAACAATTATGTAGACGTGATTCAGCGGGTTACAAGATACTAGACGATAGTACTTCTGATGTAAGCAATTATTGGGAGAAGACTTGTTTTGTCTGGTCATCAAAAAGGCAGAAAAGCATTGCGATATCCAGTATAGAAGCTAAATATATTGCCATGTCTGGCTGTTGTGCTCAAATCCTTTGGATGAGATCACAGCTTACCGACTATGGCCTTAGATTCAATAAAATTCCAATGTATTGTGATAACAAAACGCGATTTGCTATGCTCACACAATGTTCAACATTTCGATCAATGCATTTGACATCAGATTCCAGTCATCAAAAAGCAAGGTGGAGATGAAGTGGTAGAGAATTACTTTGTCAACACGGAATATCAACTAGCGGACATCTTCACTAAAGCCTTATGCAGAGAAAGAATTGAATTTCTTATCAACAAGCTGGGAATGCGAAGTTTTACGCCTGAGACACTAAACCATTGGCAGATAAAGCTAAAGAATAGTGGTGGAACTATTCTGACTCTCTTGTGTTCTATTGTATTATATATTAAAAATCCATAAAAATTCAAAAAGATTTTTCATTTTTTTAGAAAACTTTTATAAAATCAAAATACAAAAATATAAAATCTTAAAAACCAAAGAAAAAATTAAAAAATGTGAAAAAAATAAAAAGAGGTAGTCTTCTGAAAATCGATAACATTTACGGTCTTAAAAATGTCATTTAATAATGATACGAGGCTGTAAATGAAGTTCGAGCAGATGTTATCCCAAAAGCTTAATCCATTTCACAATAATAGAGATTAAGGCACGAAAATGGTAACAAAAATAGTAGGAAAGAAAAAACAAGCATACTAGACCACTAAAACCCACCCCGTGTGCGTTGATACCAATGTTATCCCAAAAAAGGCTTAATCCATTTTCCAATTAATAGCTATACCAATAAGCAAAAAAGTAGAAAATAGAAGAGAAAAGTTGGAAGATTTATTAGAGAGGAAACTAGAGATGTGGAAGCTTCACACACACCACAAACTATGGACAGAAATGGTTCCCACAACCCTTTCATGTGTGGAGATTGGATATATTATTCCCTTGAGCCCATGAGAGGCATGTGGGCTTTTAACTTGGGCGGGGGCTTGGCTTTTCTTGGGCTTTGAGCCGAAACATGGATTAATATTAGATTCCAATCCAAGCCCGTCGAACCGGACTTAGCTCTATTACTTAACAAGACTAATTACGACTAATAAGACCGATAACATTCTTGTTCGACTTATATAAAATTAAGGCTAACAAAATGGCATTATGCGCGAAGAAGTTTATGTCAGTCAACCGGACGGGTTTGTGGATCAAGACAATCCGAATCATGTGTACAAGCTTAAAAAGGCTCTCTATGGGTTGAAACAAGCTCCTCGCGCGTGGTACGATCTATTGTCGAAGTTTCTACTCTCTCAGGAATTCTCTAAAGGAACCGTGGATCCCACATTGTTCATCAGAAGACAAGGCAAAGATTATTTCTCCTGGTACAAATCTATGTTGATGTATATAATCTTTTGTCTAGACACCTGCTTAAGTGACCAATTATATTTCAAAATAATGTGTTCAAAAGTTTAGGATGAGTTGGATGGGAAAATTTCACTTTTTCTAGGATCTACAGATTTCACAATGTTCCCTGAAGGCACTTTTTAACCAGTACTAAATATGCTCTAGGATCTTTGAAGAAAGATGGTAATGGAATATTGTGGCCCATGGATACTCCCTATGGTGGAGACATCCAAATGGATGAAGATACCCCCCCCAACAAGGAAAGCCTTCGTAGATCTACACCATATCGTGGAATGTTTTAGCACCCTATGTATTCTTATAGCCAGTAGACCAGACCTATACATTTGTTGTATGCTGGTGTGCCCCCGGGTATCAGGCAAACAACTACGAACGACACTTCCTTGCTGTGAAAAGGATCTTTAAATACTACGAGGAACCATAATTCGGGGACCTGGGTATCCAAAGGATTCTTCTAATTGCTCTAAAGCTATGCAGACGGCTGATCACGCGGGTTTACCAAGTTACTAGACGAAGTACCTTTGGATGTAGCAATTATTGGGAGACAGACTTGTGTGCTGGTCTCACAAATGGCGCAAAGCATTGCGATATCCAGTATGGAAGCTAAATATATTGCCATGTCTGGCTGTTGTGCTCAAATCCTTTGGATGAGATCACAGCTTACCGACTATGGCCTTAGATTCAATAAAATTCCAATGTATTATGATAACAAAAGCGGCTATTGCCTTATGCTAAACAATGTCAACATTCTCAACAAGCATATTGACTCATCAGATTCCATTCATCAAAGCAAGTGGAGAATGATGTGGTAGAGATTTACTTTTGTCAACACGGGACTATCAACTAGCGGATTCTTACTAAAGCCTTATGCAGAGAAAGAATTGAATTTCTTATCAACAATTGGGAATGCGAAGTTTTACGCCTGAGACACTAAACCATTGGCAGATAAAGCTAAAGAATAGTGGTGGTACCTATTCTGATATCTTGTGTATCATATGTATATATATTAAAATCCATAAAATCCAAAAAGATTTTTCATTTTTTTAGAAAACTTTTATAAAATCAAAATACAAAAATATAAAATCTTAAAAATCAAAGAAAAAATTAAAAAATGTGAAAAATATTAAAAGAGGTAGTCTTCTGAAAATCGATAACATTTACGGTCTTAAAAATGTCATTTAATAATGATACGAGGCTGTAAATGAAGTTCGAGCAGAAGTTTCAAATGTTTTCAAAACATGCCAAAAATGGCTTGCTATAATTTAGATAGCAACCCGGTCATCATCTTAAAGGCAAGTATTTCTAAAAGAAAACTTGACCTCTTAACGGGAATTTATTCTTGGGCGTGGTCTACTTTATGACCATGCAAAGGCTTGTGTTTACTTTGCAACACAACCCGTGCTTTCTTTATACCATAAGTGTACGTGTCAGTGCGCTTATGTGTTAAAATAAGAGAAATCTTATTTTTATTGGTAAAAAGTTGTCTTCACAATGAATCAGTGTTTTCAGTAATCAAAAAAAGATTTTTCAAAGACAATTCAACCACTCAAACAATGACAACAACTCTTTAAATAGAAAACGGGTCATTATTTGAGGGGGATAAATTTTCATCAAATAATCTTTTAAAATGGTCTTTCAAATTAAGTCATGATTTTTAATAATGACGGATCACAATTTAAGAGGAGTTAATGGATTTTAACTACACAAGCTTTAGATGTCATTTATTTACAACTTTATGGACTTATTTGAAATATGAGACCTAGTGAGTATAGGCTTTAAACGACATTCGATCAATATTACCAACACTTCATAAGTATTAAAAAGACTTAGGAATGTTTGGATATAATTACATAGTTTTAATGCCCTAGAAAGTTTGATTCACATGCTAGATCTTTAAGTTACGATATTCTTAAAACACAATCTCGAGTATGTGTGCGTACAAAGTTTTGCTGATTTAGAGGTGTCAAAACCAGTAAGGGGGAAGGAGTAAATGTATACAGGATAGCCTTCTCTTGAACTTGTCTTCATGGATAGCTTCTTTTGATTTTAGGCCTTCTTTGTTTCTTTCGAGTGCTCTATTTCAACCTCATAGGGAAAGAGACATCTCCTCATCATTTAGTATGCATCATTTGAGTTCCTAGGGGGAAGTGTTAGGAGAATAATTATTTAAAACGTGAGAATAATTCTTTCTGATTCAATTAATGTTTTACCCAACCGGTCAATCTCTAAGCTTATTCTTAAAAGAAGTAGAATTAGTTAACAAAATAGGTGCACATAGGTTTGATAAGAATGATGATTCCTTAAGTTAGTCAGTATTCTGCAGAAAGAAATGAGTACATTTGGGACTTAGTTGACTTAGGTCTTTTCATTTTGACTACTTAAAGAGAATAATTGTGACATCCGGGACTTATCTGACTTTGGTGTTTCAATTTATATCATCACTATATGGAGAAATATGGACATCCGGGACTTAATTGACTTTGGTGTTACTGTTTTGAATTAATTGTATACTTCAGATATTTGGGCTTTATGCATCAAGACTACTTGATGCGGCTTGCAAGAAAGTTCTGAATCTACTTAAGAAAGGATTGTTGGTTTAGGGGGAAGCTAAGACAACATCAATATCGACATCACCAACCACACAAGCTCAAGTTACATATGTATTTGAATCTATTTCATACTCGAAGTTTGAAGCAAAGACTTTCGTAACTTGGAAAGAAAGTTGAACCAATGCTGAAGAGTGCTTGAACAGAGAAAGATCAGATTGACAACTTCTTGATAGAAAGAAGGTTAATGAGGAGCTTAGAAAAGTTCGTTGGTGTGAGATTATACAAAGGAGACCTACGGCTGCTACAAAGAACCATATGATTCTATCATATGATGTTCTCATCATTCAGGTCAAACCTCGTACATAATAATCTTGTGAATATATAAATGTGTAGTGTAGACTTAAAAATTAGGCATATATAGTGTTTGAGTATGAATTTTCAAGAATTTCTTAGTAAATTCAAATTTTTTCAAATTAACATACTCAAACACCATATAATACCCTCATAATTTGAGGGGGAGCATTAAAAATGTTCCTAATACGGCTTGTTAATAATTGGACATTTTTTCCCCGAAAGCAGTTATATTTGAATCAATTGATATCCAAAATATCAAGAGATTTAATATTTTTGATAAGGGGAGAAAATGTGATTAAAATATATGGCTAATAATGTGATTTTTAAGATCTCAAGTGTACGCTAACCCATATATGTGCTAAACTCTTTCGATTAATCGATGCACATATGAAGGGGGAGCAAATGGTTATGTGATTGGCTGAAATGTAGAAGTACCAAAGACTGACCATTTATATTACTGCATTGGAGTTATAAGGTGGTTAAGTTTAGGTATTCATTCCTATGATCCAACCAGATGCGGAGGGATCTACCCATGGATATTCAAATTTTTTCAAATTAACATATTCAAACACCATATAATAACCTCATAATTTGAGGGGGAGCAATAAAAATGTTCCTAATACTGCTTGTTAATAATTGGACATTTTTTCCCCGAAAACAGTTATATTTGAATCAATTGATATCCAAAATATCAAGAGATTTAATATTTTTGATAAGGGGAGAAAATGTGATTAAAATATATGGCTAATAATTTGATTTTTAAGATCTCAAGTGTACGCTAACCATAACTTGCCTAATCTTATCGATTATCGATGTACATAATGAAGGGGGAGAAATGGTTATGTGATTGGCTGAAATGTAGAAGTACCAAAGACTGACCATTTATATTACTGCATTGGAGTTATAAGGTGGTTAAGTTTAGGTATTCATTCCCATGATCCAACCAGATGCGGAGGGATCTACCCATGGATATTCCACTAGATAGTGTAGTAGTCCTTAGGTATGAAAAAAGGAGTAAAAGTGAGAATAAAGGAAAAGTGCCGACTGAGATAGAGCTAGTACTGAAACAAACCCAACAAGGTACTAGTTATGAAGTCTCAGTAAGCGCAGAAGGGGTTGAAGAATTAAAATATGTTGAGTTATCTGGAATTACATTAGTTATCATTAGGCAAGACTCGCAAGGACTAGAATTGTTAAGTTAGAATAGTTTTCCTAGACTTGACCTATAAATACCCCCTCCATACTTCCATGGAGGGGTGAGAATTCATTTTTATCATTTCACCAAAGTGTGTGTGTGTTCTTTCTCTCTCTAAAACACATACACGTCTTTTCCTTTCTCTCTCTGAATAATATGGCTAAGTTCTTGTTCAATCCTCCCCGACCTCCGGATCATCTTTTTTAGCTAGTGTTTCTTATTGTGTACAATTGGTATCAATAGCTAACCGGGGGTGTATTGTATTCGTGCGTGTTGTGTTTGTGGTTTTGTTGTGGTGTTGAGCCTTGTTTTTTTCTTTCTTTCGTCAATTTTTTTAAAGTTTTAGTGATTTTTTTGTGGTCGATTTGAGCTTTGATTCCGAAAAAATGATATCATAAACATTTTTTTGAATTTGTTTTATCTCATAAAATCATATTCTTACTTTTTGATAACGTTTTGATCATGTTTTCTGTTTTAAACATTTCTTTCTTTTTCTGTTGTCGTCATCTTCTTTTTCTATTTTATTGTTGCTATTTGTTGTGGTACGACAAACACAAGGACGAAGACAAGTTGTTCTCTGTTTTGATGTTCATTGTTATCGACAATGGCAAGACTACATGGTTGAAGATTGTTTTGGTGTGTGTAGAAAACGGTACAAAAACGTGCGTTCAAGGTGTTTGATGCTTTGTCGAACCGAACTAGTTCACGCCTTCATCAACCGAACGAGTTCAAACCAACAGAAGCCGAACTAGTCACTTGCCAAGGTAGAACCGATCTAAACGTTCTCCTATGAAGACCGAACTAGTCATTTAAAACAAAAACCGAACTAGAATCCAGTGTGAGTCTAGTGTGAACCGATCTAAACCATTCCTTTAACAACCAAACTAGTCAAGCATCCTTCAGAACCGAACTAATTCAAACAAGAACAAAATCTATACACGTTTAAGTTTTTTTTTCGGTTTTTTGGTTTCGTGTGACGGTTCATTACGGGACGTATAACATATACCGTTGTGATCGTGATCCTTTTTCGATCATCGTGGTATATATATTTTTTTACCGACGATCACCGTACAATTCCGTGAGAAAGAAAAGTCAATCGTTACTATTTCTTAATTTGAAATGAAGGAGATGACGTGCATGGAGGGAAAAATGTTTATTTTTATAAACTTATTTTGAAATTTACAAGTTTGGTGCCTGGATTTCACGATCAATTCACAATTCATCCTTCGCTTGTTTATTAAACCTCATTGTTGAAACTTCTTTTCACCATTAGTCCTTACTTGTTATAATTCAGCCGTTAGCCCTCCAATGTGAACCGTTATTGCACCTTTAGTCCCCACATTCATAATTAACAACCATTAATCATTCAAAGCCCAAAAACAACACAACAAACATGATACATAACACTAAAAACGATCCGAATAAGATTCACTAAAATGACAAACGGCTAAAGATTCGGATTACGATGACAAGTGATCACGAAGTTGATCTGGTATCCCTTATTTGAGATTAAAGTTAAATTTCATGAAGGTGTCTACTTATTTCATCATCGAGACTTCCTTCTATTTTCTACCCCTTTTCTTCAAACCCAATCTATCGATTGATGACTTGCTTGAAAGTATACAGCTTATGATTAAGACTTGGATTATCTAGTTATTTCCTGATGTAAGGAGTTACATTGTAGTGCTCACGGGTTATAGCTATCACTTAAAGGAGTTACGTTGTAGTGCTCAATGTCACACGCAGATGCAGATGTGGATAATTTCAAGAGGTGTTGTACTTCTTATACTTTTCTGGTTGAGTATAGGGTACCCATAGATTTAATCTTACACCGTTCTTCAATCAACAACAGTGCAAGATTAAGTAACAAATTTGGGGGATTCTACTCCATTTTCAAGTTTGGTATATCAGGTTTACTTCACCAAGTGGTCACAACAATAGCCGACAGAATACGAGGTTGGTATGTTAGCCAGAGAGTTTAAAGGTTGAGATGTCATCAGCAACTCTCACGGGATAATTGAAGCTACAAAACGTCAATGGTACTTCACAGTCTAAGAAAAATCCTTCAAAGTTCTTCAATGTCTTTCATAACGTTTCAAGATTGATGCTTATGACAAGAACTTCTCGAGTATATGGACGTACACGACAATGATGCTTCCAAGAGTTCGCAACCATCATGGGGGAAAACGTGTACATCCGGGACTTAGTTGACTTTGATATTACTATGTCAACTTCCAGGGGGAAGTAGTGTATACTACTTTACTAAGCATGGTTTGTGAAGTATACTGCATACGTGAGAAGAATTGTTCCTGATTCCTTGCATGTACCCCCGAACGAATATTCACCAAGACCTAATGACAAGTAGCAATAGTAATGTGGTTTTCTACTTCTACAAAATTCCGTTGTACACGTAAATGTCAAATATACGTTTTTTCTATCTACATCAAAGTTTTAGAATCTGCTCAAGATAGGGATTTTGGTTTGGGGGAAAGCTGATTTAGAAACTTCGCCAAAAAGAAGTCTAAGAAGAAAGCTTTTCAAGACATGTTGCATGAATTAGGGGGAAGTTAATCCAACTCATGCATACTATAATGGTTCCTGTACAATTAAAGACACTGAAGATCCAAGCTGGAGTACAAGTTTCAAGACCAGGAGAACTCAGAAGACATCTTCAGCTTTGGAAGACTTTATTTATGTTCTATTTGTACCTGCTAGGAACATTATAAGTAATTCTGTATGTCCACATATTGGGGGAAGATTGTTAGCCTTAAAATATGTTGACTTATTCGGAATTACATTAGTTGATAAATAGCCAAACATGCAGGGACTAGATTAGACTATTTAGTATAGTTTAGGTATGTTTTGGACTATAAATATCCCCTCCATACTTCCATGGAGGGGTGAGGATTCATTTTATCATTTCACTAAAGTGTGTGTGTATGTTATTTCTCTCTCTAAAACACATACACATCTTTTCCTTTCTCTCTCTAAATAATATGGCTAAGTTCTTGTTCAATCCTCCCCGACCTCCGGATCATCTCGTTTAGCTAGTGTTTCTTATTGTGTACACAAATGACTCATGTTTGTTGGGTTTGTGTTGCATATGAAGACGTCGAACTCAAATACTTGACATATACGCAAGTTGTTTGCCACTAATCGCAACATTATCCTTGAAATTCATAGTGGGCTTCTGTGCGTTTACACGTTGACCCATTTAACTTAATTCAACTAACTCTTTGAACTGTTTCATTTAATTCCCTAAAGTTTTCACCCATTTATATTTAATACTTTTTTGGCAAGTTTCATTGTGTTTCACTTTAAATATACCCGTATGACCCTGGTTTTTTTGCATTACTGTTTTGACCTATTCTAAACCTTCTAAAAACTACAGACCAGTAAATATATCAACAAATTTGTTATGTAGTTGCTAAGGCCGATGGTTTGAAACTACAAAGTACCTAGATGCAAAGTAAACATTTACGTACACGATTTATAAATTTGTTGCCATCGCCCTGGATTTCGTGTAGTAGTTCATCAGCAGCGTGGGCCACTTCATACGCGCTTGCTGTAACATTATGCCAAAAGGACCTAACTTGTGAGGAAGAAGTTATAACCATTATCGGTTAATCCTGAACTGATTGATATCACAATTTTTATGCAACAAATAATTCACATGGAGGACAGAATGCTAATGCAGAACTAATCGGACGGTCACAATAGTTTAGGCACAAATTTTATATTTAGTGGATCATACTGTATCGATATGGCTTTCGCGCTATAATTTTTCTCTCTGTATTATATCTTATCTCCGCGTTGTTCCACTCGGACCTCTGCTTTGACGGATACTCTTCGTGCTCTCGCGCTTCCTCCATTTCCCTTCCTTTGTATTAAGTATCCATATCTATTATCGCATTCATTTAATCCTGCATAACACTCATTTACAAAAATATTTCTTATTACGTAACGTTAACTAACTGAAACATAACAAAAATAAAAAACATATTACATAAATGGTTGGTGTGGTTCAATAAATATTACGGAGTTGGTCTCTCATACTAATTACACAATAGTCCCTATAACATTGTTTTCTTCAATTGGTCAGGTCATATGAATCAGTTTCATCCCATTGGACTTTGTTCTTCTCATAAGAAAAATCCACATACTACTTGAAAAAATTAACTTCAAGCAGAATCAATAATGAATCGAGCATAACAATATGATTCCCAAACACAACCTTAAACATAAATGAAAATCACATAAGCTCATTAAGTGACAACATACTATCTTAAGAAGCACCCAGAATAAAACATCCCAATGTTTGTACGCAATACGAATATTAAAATGAAACATGATCAACTACCTCTTTTGAGTTTTCAACTACGACTGCAACAACCTATATAAACTATACGTTATTTGCATAGAGAAAGCCGGACTAATTCTTGCAGACCATTGCAAGCTGGTCTTTCAACCAACTTACACTAAGAGGCATACATAGAATCTGCCACCATTTCAATGTAACCATCAGGCTTGCAGATATAGGCTTCCATAATGTTTAATGTGACGGTAGCTAAGATTAAAAAATCAGGGGAATCACGTGAAACACACCACTTCAAAAAATTGCAATCAAATTATACTAATGGTGGTGACATTGACTGAGCAACTTATTTAATATTACTTGATTCTTCATACAATCATGTTCCTCCTAACTACTATGTAATAAATGCGATCCAAAAAATGTTTCTAAAGTACTTATTTTAGCAACTTATATAGAGTACTTATTTTTAAAGCAGAAGGATATAAAAGAAAAATTTCTTATGTTTGTTCAACTATAAAAAATTATTAAGCACTTTTGTTACAAATTTATAATGAAAATTTTGTTCTGGAAACATCGAAAATCAAGCCACAAATGTATTGGTTCGTTTTTTAAAAAAATCAGGCTGGATGTTGTATACATCAAATTAACAAATAGATGATAGAATCATAAAGGATATGACAATTAACAAAACTAAAACCCTAAAACTTACCCCAAACGAATCTTTAATCACTTGATTCACCAATACAATCTGGAAAAGCACTAATAGTAATTCAATTATGGTTGATCCTAATTCAAAAGTTGATTATCAACTGATTAACCTCTTGATAGTAATTGAAAACGTTTTTAAAGCAGTTACAGCCTAAGAAACGTGGGTTGTATCTATGAATGAAGTTGTGGTAGGGACATGTGAGAAATTAACGGGGAAGCAGCCACGTCAGAAACAACATGTCTATTATTGTGACACGTACTGTTTTTTTTATCTTGATTTAATGAGAGAATAGATAGATAGATAGAATGTTTGTCAAGAGTATTTCTTCTACTAATTATTTACTCCGTAATATTTAAGAAGAGGATTTACTCTGTCGAACTCAACTAGCAGTGCTCCCTAATTTGAATCACGGACGTTTGAAATTCACTTACAAACTTTACCTTAAGTTGTAGTTTGTCTCTAATAGAAAGTAAATTGTCGTTTAATGAAGTGTGTATTCCACAACACACTTTATAGTTCTTTTGACTCGTTTTTAATAAAGAATAACACTGAAAATTTGTTATTAGTGCAGTTATGTGTTTTTAGATGCAACTTGACATATCTTTGCAAACGAGAACTAGGGCTTAGTTATCATTGTTTGTTACATTTACTTATTTATTAACAAACCAGAGAGTAACCATTAGTTTTTTTTTTCGTTCAAACACTCGAAGATCCTTAAGTCTCTTTGAGAAATTAAAATGAATGCAAGATTTAGCATATCACACCAAGTTTGTTTAATAATAAAAAGAAGGCCGCCCCAAA
>BQNB010121644.1:0-20426 GCA_026074375.1 Tanacetum coccineum
CAGAAGCTTTTCAAGAAATACCATTAGGTGTGCTTCCGAGCAACATAAAAACGAACCCACTTGCTGAGCTTAATGTGATTAATAGTATGGATGGCTTGACATTGGACGGATCTTTTATTCCTCATTCTAATTTTCTCGTTTATCAAGAAAAGGAACAAGAACCAGAGACCATAACGGAAGTGGTGGAAATTGTTAGCTCTCAGAGCACACCACTTGTCCCACCTCTGGAAACTCCACCATTGTCCGCACCAAAACCAAACAAAAACCTCAAGCCTAATCCTCATCAGCCATTGATTCCATATCCATCTCGGCTTCAAGAATAAAAATTTTAAGCTTTGGAGAATCCTACGGGACGTGCCGACCATTTTGTTTATAGAAGTGATATTGTTGATTCTTTGTGCGATAAATTTCCTATTGAAAACAATTCTTTGAGTGGCAATCCCACTCCCTCTTCTGATTCTGTGGTTGAGTCTCTCTCCCCATCTCTTATTCCCTGCGGGGATAGCGACTCTCTCATGGAGGAGACCGACACCCTTCTTTCTCATTTGAATGATTCTTTACCTGATTATGAAACATTTTACTTTGATATCGAAGAGAAGAGTAGTGGCAGTACCACTCCTCATTCCGATCATTCTCTTCCAGAATACGAATCATTCTGTTTTGATGTCGATCATATCAAAGAGAAGAGTAGTGGCAGTACCACTTCTCATTCTGATCTTTCTCTTCCTAAGTATGAATCGTTTCATTTTGATCTTTCGATTGATCCGCTTCCTCCTGCCGATAGGAGTGATTCTCATCATGAGGAGTTCGCCGATGAACTCGCTCACATCATATCTTAACCAGAGTATGATTGTTTTTACTTCGATATTAAGCCCGACCCAGGAGAGTTGACTATACTTTTTGAAGAAAATATATCTGAAGATTCAACCAAGGAACTTTCAAGTCATGAGCTTAACAATGTTCATCTTCTCTGTGACTCCTCTTTTATTGAGAAATTTTCTGAGATCGATCTTTAGTCTTATTTCCTTCCGGAAATAAAGACAAAGTTTTCGATCCCGAAATATTCACCATTAATAGAGTTCACTCTAAGAGATTTTCTGTTCTCCTTCTGGATGACTTTTCTTCTATTCTATTCGTCAGAGATTTTCTTTTCCTGACTGATCCTTTTGAGATCGAGACTTTTCTTGCATTTCCTTCCGGAAATGAAGACAAAGTTTTCGATCCCAAGATCCTCCTAAATAATGGGATTTTCTCTTTCACGAGAAAATCTCCACATCTACTGATTGATAATTTCATGATCGATAACCGTGATATTTTTAGTGAAATTCCTTTGAAGATCGTATCTTCCATCAGTTTTTACCCTATGGACAAAGAAATTCAGGGAGAGTCAAGCTAGAGACTCGCACACTCGCACAAAAAAACACAGCGATTCTCGGGATGGCAACTCGTTTGTTCTTTTCTTCTTGTTAATAAGTGTGTGATTTTATAGCCCAAGTGTGGGGGCGTGCTTCTTTCTATGGTATGTGGTTCCATTTTTTTAGGATTCCTTAAGATCATGAAGACACGTGCTTGTTTTCAATCCTCAAATCGCCCGTATTCTTGGAATCCTCAATCCATATATGATATATTATTGTGTTTCCCTTTTCAACACTTGGAATTTTTTGGCATTTGCCTTGTTCGTCCTAAGTATGTGGATATAAAACCTGACATTTTTGAACATGAGCAAAAATGTTTCCATTCTAATTTGGGGGGGGGGGATTTCTGCTGAAATATGATCTTACCTGTGCCTGTTTGTGTTCCCACGCAACCCCGTTTTGACCAAAATTTTAAAATTTTTATTATTTTATTATGATATATATATATATATATATATATATATATATATATATATATATATATATTAAAAAAAATTAGTTATTGTTAGAGATATTTAATAAGTAGGCCCGTAGAACTAGGTAGCTTTTGACTTGACCGAGTTTTAAACTCTAGCTTTCCCCTTAGCTTTCGAGACTTAGCGTTTGCTTAACTTTAAAATTTTGCAAAGAACGAAAAATGATAGAGTTGAATATAAGTTAGATGCTAAACGTAGAGAAGGCTGGATCTCTTTCGAGTCATAGAGGTTAAAATTGTGGCTTTTGCCTCACCACCTTAATAACGTTATAATGTTGGAATATATAAAGTTTACTTTGGTTTTTGCAATTCTTAGTTTAAATCCCTTCGTAGAGATTCCTTTTGGTGAAAGTAAGGTACACATCGATATTTTGTCAGTGTTGTGGGGAAATAGACTCCTAGACCATGGTCGGCTCGCATACCGATTATGTGCAGTAGTTTTTAAAAGACACAGTACTTGATTATTTGGCTAAAATATAATAATGTGATAAACAAAAATCGAAGCCGAATAAGACAACTACCTCTTCGCCGGATCACAACCGATGTTGGGGTGTCGTTTAAAGGCGTGGATGGTAATAATAATAATATAATATAAAATGTGGATTGATAAGTTTACTGCCTCTTTCCGGCTCACAAACGATGTGGCAGTCTTCAAAAGAAGGCCCATAGTATGAATAATAATCCGAGACTGATAAAAGTTTGTTGCATCTTGTCGGCTCACAACCGATGTTGCAGCCTTAAAAAAGGTCGAGGATCTCCGAGGTCGAAATAAGACTCCTGGGCCATGGTCGGCTCGCATACCGATGTGGCAGTTGTTTAAAGGACCGAGGTTTAATAATGTTGCAATAATAATAATAATAAAGCCAAATTTTCGAATCCGAGGGATATCTAATAAAGCCTCTGTTCTATGGACTCGTAGTTGAGTTGTTTCGAATGAAATAAAAAGGATAACCCCTAAATCATGCGAAATTAGAACCTTAATGTGGACCTTATTCTCACCATATTGTCTCTTTAGGAAAGGATTTCAAACTAATTATGGTCTAAACCGGGCTTACTTTATATTAATAAGGACATAATTTATTTGTCAACAATAATAATAATTATGAAATCTTTAGAGGATTTAAGAATAAGGGAGCGAAAAGTAGCTTTGCGTACACAATTAGCATTTATGAGTAGTGTTAGCATCTAATCTTATATTTGGCTGTGATTTCGTTTTAAGCTTGGTTTAGGGATTGTGAAAATCAAGGATGATGAACTCCCGTTCTTAAATCCTTTTAAATAAATTTTATTAAAATTTTATCTTACTTTTATCTATTATTGAATAAAGTGGTTAAAACTGGGACGTTTTCGAAATGAATAATTTTTGAACCTTCTTAATGGACCTTTTATGTTCTTGTTTGATTGTGAGGGGTCATAAGTTAGGGGGTTTTAATTATTTATTTCCGGGCGTGTTTTATAAACATTGCGTGTGGGACCAGCAATGACTTAGTGTGGGGGAATTTGACGTGTGCTAAAACACACATTCTTATAACCCTGGAAAACACTATAAATTAGACTAAAATTACTATATAGTGTAAATTCGTGCAAATATGTTTGTTTGGTGTTTTTATCTTACAGGTAAAAAGGATTGAAAACAATGCAAAAACAGGTATTTTTGGGTTCGTTTCGATCAAGAGTGCTTAAAAATCAAGATCAAGACAAAGTCGTGAAAAGTCCTCGAGTATGCCATTGGAAAGAGCACAAAATTTCGGTTCCAACGGTGCCTTCATTGCTTATTGAGTCGGCCCGTAACCCATTTATATGGGCCAGGCCAGCATATATATTCACTAGCCTAAGCCCAAAACCATCTTAAGCTAAGTTAAAGGAGAGTGCAATTTTCGGGCCTCAATCTATTAGAACAATAACATTTCTGGCTAACCCCATTAGAAAATGCATTATATGGCCCAAGACAAGATTGAATATCAATTGAAATTGAGCTCTAAAAGCTCATGTGCCCTCCCAAATAATTCCCTAAAGATCACATGCTTTCTCACTCATTTTTTCTTTGTCCAACAAATAGCCAAACACGTGGACAATTCTTTATTTTCTCATTTTCTAAATATTGAAACAAATGAACGTATGGGTATAGTATCGTTATATAGTATCGCTTGTAAATGTCCATGTGGAAGGTACAATTGATGGTTCTATTGATATGCGTTGGCATTATTAAAGATAAGGGATGACGATGGCACTCCATTTAGCAATAAAGGAGGTCGGGTGGGCTGGCTATTTAAACAGGGGCGTGAAACCATAGCACAAGGAGACTCTTTTCATTATTTTAATTGTCTACGCCAATCTTTCCTTTCAATTGTTTTTTCTTTTTCTTCTTTTACGTCTCTTTTTTTTTAAAAGGTTGTAGTAGTTAGATTAGCTTTTTTTTTTATTTTCTCAGCTTATTAGCCTTAGTACAGCTTTATTTAGAAATTAATGTAAAAAAAACAGATTATTGTATTTTGAGCTTATTATTAATGAAATGAAGGTGATGTTTGTTTAGCTTATTGGATACAGCCTATTCTTAAGAGCTTATATTCTTTTTTTTTTTTCATGAGCTTATTCATTAATAAGCTGTAAATCGAATAAGCTTTAGTTAGCTTATTGGATTCATTTGCTTATTTCTTTTATAAGTTTCGAATTAATAAGTTTTTAAATAAGTTTTTGTTGAGCTTATTTTCGTTTAAGCTTTTGAGAGCTTATCATCTCTCACAGCTTATTCTCTCACCGATTAAGCTTATTTGTAGCTTATTCATTAAGTTTGAGCTTATATAGTTTGAATCACGATACGGATTAAGTTGTGTGATTGTAAAGTTGCGGATAAGATTGTATGAGCTTATTCCATTTCGTGGAGGCTTATTATTGATGTTAGGAGTGTTTATAGTTTCGATTAGAGCTTATTTAGTTTAGATCTCGTTTAGCTTGATTAATCTCATTTAGTAGCTCGGTAAAAAAAAGGCTTAATCTCGTGCTTGGTCGTTGCTTGTTTTTAAATAAGCTGTTTAAGTGTTTGCTTGTCGTTATTTGGCTTATCCAGTTCTTGCTTAGCTTATTGAAGTTGTAAGACTAGCTTATTAATTAGCAAAGTTGTAATACTTGTTTATGTTTCTCGGTTACTTATACAAAATTTGGCCCACTGCCCATAATCTCAATATCATATTTGGGCCATTCGTTAGATTAATACAAAATTGAAACAGAATGGAGAGTTGAATAAATGGTTATTAATTTTTTTAGTCTAACAGTTTTATGTGGTTTAATTTTGTGATGGAACCGGTCAACTCATGAGGCGTGAAGCTTAAGGGTTTGATCCTAAATGACCTAAAACAGATAAAAATACAGTATATATGTGTGTGTTGGTTATTATGCTGTGCAGGTATCGGATATCAAGAAAAGGACAAAAACAATGGCAAAACGGACAAAACCATTTTATAGGTCTGCTGTCTTAAAGCTTTTTAGAGTTTTTCAACTTATTTTCTTTGCTTATTTCTAGTCTTCAAAACTTATTAGGTCTATGAGAGGGATTATTTTTAGCTTATTTGTTTTTCCTTTTTCTTAATAAGTCCAAAAAGCCAAAAATCAATTATAGCTTAAAAGTATATATCTTAATTTGCTATTCTGCCATATGTTTTGCTAATTTCTGAGCTTAATATTAAGTTTCAAATATAAGTCTTTTTAAAAAAGTTACTTATTTTTATGTTATAAAGCTTTTTCAAAAATAAAATTTCAAAAATAAAAATGTTGGGAATATAGGGAAGTCCCAGGCTCGAACCCGGGACCTCTACCTTAACTCCCAACACTTTTAACACAAACCTTCACTGCCAACTCGCCCTTGGGTCTTTTTTGTTATACATCCATTCCTTTATTCTTTTAACCCTTAATGTACAGTTTTTCTTATCAAGCTTATTTGCTTATTTTAACAGCTTATCTGTAGGGCTTATTTCCAGTTTGTATTTTTCTTAGCTTTTAAATAGTTAAGAGTATTTTTTCTTAATTTTTCAGAATTTTCTAAATTAGTTTAGTATTTTTAATAATATTTTTAGAATAAAACTGTTTTTAATTCATAATAAATAAAATAAAAAAAAAAAAAAAGTACATAATAAAATATAATTTCTTTTTCATAAATCTATTATTTAGTCATTTAGGATTTTAAAAGAAAAAACATTTCTAGGGTTTAAATTTGATTTATTTGCTAGTATTTTTCGACGTCGTTTTTTGATTAACCGTATTTGTTTTTGGCTTAATTTCTTTATTGCTGTAATTGTTAATTTTGTATTATATGTTATTTTGAATTTCATTGCGTCATTATGATTTAGAAATCAGAAACCAACTTTAATTACATTACCAAGCATCGATTCACCGATTATAAAAGTAAAATTCATTCACTTCACTGTGCGAGAAAGTGATAACCGTGTTGATATACTTATTATTATTCTTTCCTACGATTAAGTTGTATGCTTACTTTGCATTGTCTGTATATGTTATATGGATTCTTATTATATTTTAATTTATATATTATAGTTATATACGTGTATATATATATTTTCTATATATATATAACTATATGTATTTTATTATATATATATTATATACATTTGAGGGTTATTTGTTTGATACGTATTTAGACGAATATCAAAATGGCGCCGCTACCAGGGAGAGGTGTAGCAATTTTTGCGGGATTGTTTGTATTCGAGCCTTGAAGATCCTTTCCCCATGAAAGTTTTCGTTTTATTTTATATAAAAATACAAAAATATTTTACACTTCAATTCATATTTTCTTTTATTTTAATATTGAAAAATAACCGTTTGTTAATTATCGTATCGGCTCACCTTTAGATTACAAACTTTAAGAGAGGTATAAGGGGGGTCGATCCTACGGACTTTGACCCGAAATGAGAAGGTTTTTAAAATGCTTCGCGCTTACCCGCTCCTCCGCTTCTTTGTGCATTTTCTAGAGAGCTACCGTGCACTATTGACTTTCGGTTACCAAAAATATTTTTTAATTTTTATTATTTCTTATGTTTTATTTGAAAAATCTATAAATATTCTTCTTTATCCTCTTATTCGTTTAATTCTTATTCTCTTAACCTTCTTATCCGATAATTCTTCAAGTGATATGTTTCAACGGTGTACTTGTGTGCAGTGTAGAAGAAATTATATGGATGAAGTTTGTTCTGTATGCTGTTTTGGAGATGGAGATTCATTTGCTTATGATCCAAATCCGAATTCTTTCAATGATTCTCCAAATTTTTCCGACTACCCTCCACAACCCTAGTACCAGACGTATTCTTATGAGTTATGTGGGAATGATGCTCACTATGGTTATGATTGTCCACCTCAAGTTTCGTTTATCTACAATCAGGACCCGTGTTTCAATCAAAACTTTGATAATAATAATTTTCCACAAACTTCACCAAGTTTTCTACAGCAATATCTTTGTTGTGAGAACTGCGGGGGTGCTCATGAAAGTTTTCAGTGTCAGCCGATGAATCAAAATTACTATGAACCTAATCTTTGTTATAATTCTAATTCTTCCGGTTTTAACCAATTCCAACCCCCGCAGTATTCCGTCGTTCATCAACCCCCTCAAGAAACGAGTACAAAATTGTTGCAAGCTAGAGAAAATCTAATGGAAGCTATACAAGCCTTTTTAAAGAAGTATGATCAAATTACCTCCTATAGAAAGAGTAGGATTTATATGCTAGCTGGAGGAGAGATTTCTTAAATTAAGCAAGCTTTGTGATAAGAAAGCAAAATCAACCAGAGAATATACAAGCATTGCTACTCAAACTTATTAATGATTTGCAAATTCTTAATGGAATTCAACTAAAACAAGAAGAGCAGGCAGCTAAAGTTAGTTCTCAATATTGGAAGCCTCCTATTGTCTATGATGACGATGACGAGGAAAGTTCTATTCCTTTGAGAGATATTATTTCTGAACTTCCTCTGTCAGAGTTGCAATCCCCCCGATTATCTGATTACGGATCTTCTAATAATGGGGATAAGCATCTTAACACTATTCTGGAAACGGAATCGGACGAAGTAATAAAGTCTAGTGTTGAGAACCTTGTTCTAATCCCAAGTGAGTCCGAGGATACATCCGAGAGTGATAGTGATTGTGATTTACCTTCGTGTGATGATTTCTCTCCCATTAATGTTTCTAAGGAAAAATTCATGACTTTCTCTAACCTTCTTTTCGATTCAAATAATGATTTTACCTCTAGTGATGACGAGTCACTATCCGATGAGGACGTTCCGAAAGATAATGTTAAAATTTACTCGAACCCTCTTTTCAAATTCGATGAGGAATACATCTCTAGTGACGTAAATCCTCTTTTTGATGAGGTGTTAGAGCACAGCGGAGTAAGGACTCTTATACCCCACCAAATATTTTTTTTATTTTTTTTTAAATTATGTTTCTAACCTTGATGAGCCGGCTTTGCTTGTCACACCTCTTTCCGATTTTAATGAGGATGAATGTTTCAACCCAGGTGGCGACGTTGATGAGATTAAGTTTCTACTTCACCATGATCCGTCTACTCCTAAGTTAAGCGTTGCTTATATTCTCGAGGGGTTCACCGATGAACCACCTCTCAAAGAGAATGATGATTTATTTGATTTGGAATCTAAAGAAAATGAATAGAAGAAGATTTTGTACGATGCTCCAATTGATGATTTGATGACCGAGGACAAAGTTTTCGACCCCGACATTCATGAGAAATTTTTGTCTCCAACATATGTGAGCTTACCCTTTAAGGATCGCCATTATCTTTCCTTCACATATGTTATCTGAATTTTTCTTCTTTATTTCACGTATCCGGTGAATTCTTCTCTTCCCCTCTCCTCTAATAGTGAGGATGTCATTTTTAACCCCGGCATCTCTGCTTTTCATTTTTCTTCTTTAGAGCCAGTGGCATATGAATATCCGATGGAAGTTTTCTCTTCCACTTGTTTCGTCCCTAATATCACGATGATATGGGGAGAGTTAAGCTAGAGACTCGCACAAAAACAAGCGCTTCGTGGGTGGCAACCCATGCTTATCCCTAGTAGTAGTATATTAGTATAATATTTATTAATAAGTGTGATGTGAGGAGGCTCGCCTCTTCCTTTCTCGTGTTTCGTGTTTTGTGTCAAGGATTGCCCGGATTATAAAGACTCTCATGCTCATGGTTTTATCCATCGTTCACTCGATCTTCAATCCTTCGCATGCTTATATATGGGAATCTGATATCCTAGATCTTATTGATTAAACGTTTATCTATTAGCATAATTAATAAACGGCTTTAGATTTGCGTAGAGACCCCTTAATATTTGGATTATGCCTTGAAATTAGTATGGGGTGACAGTCTCACATTGAGGACAATGTGTAGTTCTAGTATGGGGGTCTTTCGATTTGGTCTTACTTGCATTTGCCTTGTCTTCACGTAACTCCATTTTTCCACCAAAAATATGTGATTGTATGCCAAAATTAAAAAAAAATTCAAAAATAGAATAAGTGTTTTGACACGTAGTTTTGTCTTTTTAAGAATAAATTTTGACTTGATCGAGCATGTTGCGCTCTAGCTTGCCCCTTAACTTATATAAATTTAAGCTTTTGCTAGTCTTTTATACAAGAAGCTTTAAAACGCGAGTTCTAGCTTGAAAAAGCCAAGAGTTTGCAAGTTTCCATGATAGACTTTAAATATGCAAAGCTTGTTTTATTAGACTAAGCATTCGCGGATCTTTTTAGTAAAGATTTTAAATTTGCGAAGAACGAGAAATGATAGAGTTTTATATAAGTTAGATGCTAAACATAGAGTAGTTGGATCTCTTTAAAGCTCATAGAGGTTAATTGTGGCTTTTTGCTCCCATCAGCTTAATAAACATTATATAATTGTTGAATAAATAAAGTTGCTTTGGTTTTTGCGATTCTTAGTTTAAATCACTTCGTAGAGATTCCTTCTGGTGAAAGTAAGGTACACATTGAGGTTTTGTCAGTGTTGTGGGGAAATAGGCTACCGATTCCTGACGGCTCGCTACCGTTGTCTAGGTAGTTAAAAGACCACATGACTTGAAATTTGGCTATAATAATGTAATAATAAACGAAGCCGAAATAAGACTTCTGGATCATGGTCGGCTTGCATACCGATGTGACAGTCGTTTAAAGGGTGGAGGTAATAATAATAATAAAACTGTGGGCTAATAAAAGTTTACTGTCTCTTGTCAGCTCACAACCGATGTGATAGTCTTCTAAATAAGGCACATAGTAATAATCCGAGACTGATAAAAGTTTGCTGCATCTTGCCGGCTCATAACCGATGTTGCAGCCTTCTTAAAGGTCGAGGATCCCCTGGTCGAAATAAGACTCCTGGACCATGGTTGGCTCGCATACCGATGTGGCAGTTGTTTAAAGGACTAGGAGGTTTAATAATGTTGCAATAATAATAATGTTAATAATAAAGCCAAATTTCGACTCCGGGGTTATCTAAATAAAGCCTCCGTCTCTGGACTCGTAGTTGAGTTGTTTCGGATGAAATAAAAAAGATAACCCCTAAATCATGCGAAATTAGAACCTTAATGTGGACCTTATTTTCTCCATATCGTCTCTTTAGGAAAGGATTTCAAACTAATTATGGTCTAAACCGGGTTTTCTTTATATGAATAAGAATTTAATTTATTAGTCACCAATAATAATAATAAAATCCTTAGAGGATTTAGGGATAAGAAAGCGAAAAGTAGCTGCTTTTACACAATTAACATTTATGAGTAGTGTTAGCATCTAATCTTATATTTAACTGTGATTTCATTTTAAGCTTAGTTTAGGGATTGTAAAAATCAAGGATGACGAACTCCCGTTCTTAAAGCCTTTTAAATAATTTTATTTAATTCTTATCTTAATTTTTATCTTTTAATGAATAAGTGGTTAAAACATGGGTGCTTGCGAATTAAATGATTTTTGAACCTTTTAATGGACTCTTTCTGTTCTTGTTTGATTGTGAGGGGTCATAAGTTAAAAGGGGATAAAATTATTTAGTTTCGGGTTTGTTTTATTTACATTGCGTGTGGGACCAGCAATGGTTTAGTGTGGGGGAATTTGATGTTTGCTAAAACACACATCTTTTGTACCCCGTAAAACACTATTAATCAGACTAAAAATGCTAAAATATGGATAATTATCTTGCAAATATGTTTGTTTGGTATTTTTATGTCTTGCAGGTAAAACGGATTGAAAACAATGCAAAAATGGGAATTTACGGGTTTATGTCAATCAAGAATGCTTAATATTCAAGACCAAGACAAAGTCATGAAAAGTCCTCGAGCATGCCATTAGAAAGAGCGCGAGAAAACGAGTCCAGCGGTGCCCTCGAATTTTATTGGGCCAGCCCGTAACCTATTTTATGGGTCGGGCCAGCACAAGCTAGCATAAGCCCATTTAAAGCCAAAAGCCCCAATTAAAATCTAATAATAAAGAGGGTGACGTCAGCAAGTTGTCATGGCATGTGCCATGGAAATAATTCATACTCAGTCACGTGCCTAAGCACTACAAATGAAATGGACAAATACTAGGGGGACGTGTGGCATGTAAAGTGAATTTGTTTCATATCATTTGATCAAATGGATGTAATTTGCTGCGTAACATTTAAGCAATTAGAAAGGGCACGTGTAAGCTTCTCATCGGTTGGATCAATCCATGTACATGCTGCTATCCGAGGTTCAATTTTGGAGGCTAATGACTGGCTTATGATGAGGTGGTTATTGGGACTAAATTTACAATTCTATCCCTTCTTGCCCTATAAAAGTCACACGCCTCCCTTCATTTTTGGCAATTAGGAATTTTAGTTTTTAGTTTAGATGTTTTAATTTTTAGCTTATAAAAGTTTAGTTGTAGCTTATTTTAGTTTTCTAGCTTATTGTACTCAACTTATTTCGTAAGCTTATTAATATTTTGTAATAAAGATGGTGTGAGCTTAATGAAGATCTTGGATTTCTTATTTTTATTGCTTATTTGTTCGTTTACTTTCTTTTCGTGCTAGCTTATTTAATAAGCTGTGATCTCGTGCTTATTTACTCAGCTTATTATTCTTAAAAGTCCTTAAAAGCTTAGAAAATGACTCATATAAGCTCTCCAAGCTCATTCGATTCATTCTCAAACATTTTAAAGAACTTTTTGAAATAATAAGCCCAAATAAGCTCGGTTCTAGCTTATTATTGTGCTTATATAGTCTTTGTGTAATTAGAAGCTCTTATTTTCCGATAAGATAAGCTTCTAAATAGCTTATTTGGTTTTAAGTGAGCTCATATTGCTAAATCAATCATTCATGAGCTTATTTGCTTATTGCTTTATAATTTAAGCCGTTAAATGCTTATAGCTTTTTCTAATCACTTGTTGCCGTTCTCGCTTGCTTATTAGTGCCTCTTTATTGCTTATTTTTTGTGCTTAAATAGTTATTTGCCTCGTTGAGATATTTAGTGCTTATTCGATTTCAAAATTAGTATTCCAAGTGCTTATTTGTCTAAGTTTTTGTGTGGATTGTGGTAGACTTGGCTTGTTCGATTTTAACGAATCAAATAAATCTGAGCTTGTTATGAAATAGAGTGTTTAGCTTGATGATGCTTAGCTAGAGCCTATTCGAATATTAGAGCTTAGTTTTCATTTAGATTTGCTTATTTTGAAGTGCTTCTTCTGTTAGCTTATGGAAACTATTTTCGTGGCTTAATCTGAGAGCTTATCCATTTCTAGCTTATTAGATTGCTTATTTTGTGCTTATTAAAAGTGTGTACGTGTTTGGCTAGTGTAGAAATTGGTATTTGGGCCTTGATTGGATCATTGCTAGTTCCGGATTGCGTTTGGTTTATAGAAAGTGCTATTGGGCCTCGTCTTGGGCCAGTCTCACTACTAGTTGTGTTTGGATTAGAAGCTGAATTGGGCCTCGTTTTGAATTTGGTTTTGGGCCTGGGACTTGCAAATTATGATGTATATGTTTACTGTTAACAGTTGAGTTTTGTTTTGTGTTCAATTTTGTTACCGGTCAACTCATGAGGCGTGGAGCTTAAGGGTTTATTTAGCTAGACCTAATTTGTTTATTTGCTTAGCTAAATAAATCGGGTGGTATTCGTTTATTTGCAGCTCTTCAATTCGCTTTCATTTTCTATCCTTTTTCAATTAATTAGTGTAGCTTTATTATAAAATGTTTTGATTTGCTTATTTGATCATTATGCTTAGTGAGTAGTTTAATTAGTGCTTGTTAAGTGATTTTGTGAATTGGGAATTAAGTGTGGATTTGAAAAAGGTTTAGTTGATTAATAACCTTTGATTATTTAGATTTGTAGTTTGAATGTTTTAAAAGGAAAAATCCGGAAAAATTAGTCAAACTATACATCTAGTAATTAATATCGTTTAAGAGATTTTTGTCAAAATAAGCCAACGTTGTGAGATAATTATCTTTTCTAAGGAATTTAATTCGTTGATAAACCTTAATTCACACTTAATGAACTTTTCACGTCACTTAGCAAGCATTTTCGTCTTATAAATCTTTTAGTTCATTTTAGCTTAATTCTCGTAGTTTAATTGTTTAGTATAATTTTAGTATTAATATTAGTATAATTTTTTGCATTAAATATAGTTTTCTAAAAAGTAGTCTAATTTCTAAAACAAAAAAAAACTTAAAAGATAACCAAGCATTATACTTCAAAAACATTAACATGGATTTTAATTCATCTCTCGCCTTGGAAACGACACTCGAAAGATAGACTATTACTTTTCCTAAAGTAATTTTCTTATCTAACGGGATATACTATATATTATTACGACACGCGTTTGATGTTTATCAAAATAGCGCCGTTGCTGGGGAGAGGTGTACGATCTACATGTGGTGGTTGAAGTTAGTGCCTTGAAGATCCTTTATTCGGAAAGTTTATTTTCGTACTTATTAAAAATATAAAAAATCCAAAAATATTTTTTTCTTATTTTATTTTTATTTTTCCTTTCTTTTTATAAATATTAAAAAAATACCTAAAATATTTTTATTTTTATTTTTATTATTATCTTTATAAAAAAATATTCTCCTTTATTCTTTTTTTCGTTAAATTCTCATATTCTCTCCCCTCTTTATCGTTTAATTCTTTATCAACATGTCTTGGTTTTCGAGGTGCTCATGGTGTGGAGGTTCGTTTAACGGTGGAAATTGTTGGCGTTGTACCAATGTGAGTTTCAGAGACGAGTTTGTCCGTAACCCCGATCCCATTTCAAATGATGAAACACCCAATTTTTCCTACCCACCTTCACAGCCCCAAACATCTTCGTTAGACCAATTTTATTATTTTAGGTGTGGAGATCCGTTAGAAGATGGTGTACGTTGTCAATAGTGTACTTGCAAGTGGTGTGGATATAATCTTAGTGAAGGACTTTGTTTGTTTTGCGCTTCAAGAGATGGAAATTCATCCATTGATGTTCCTAATCCAACAGCTTCAAATTATTTTCCCACCCCCCCCCTCCCCCCCCCCCATCCTCCATTATTTTCCCTCCCACCACCCCCCCAACGATTTTACCCACCCTTTCACAAGCCCATATGAGACATACTCGTGTTAGTTAAGTGGGTAACGATTCCCACTATGGTTTATTATTGTCCACACTGTTCCCTTTCCCCGCTGTCAAGAGCAGTAACCGTTCTACAATCAAAACTTTTGGTGAATAATTCATAGTCACAGAAAATTCACCAAGTTTTCCACAACAATATCTTAATTGTGAAAAATATGGGGGTCCTCATGAAGATTATCAATGTCAACCGTGGCATCAAAACTACTCTGAACTTAACCCTTGCTATGATTCTAATTCTTACGGTTTTGATCAACCCCCGCAGTATTCCATCGATCATCAGCCTCAGATTATTCAAGAAGATCAGCAGTGGATAAGTGATAAGTTGGTTAAATCACATAATGAACTTTTTGAAAGTGTACGATCTATGTTTGAGGAGTTTTGGCAACGAGAGCAGGCGGCTAATCTTAGTACTCATACTCTCGAGCTGTCATGACGTTTCAATTTTATTTACGATGATGACGATGATAACGAGGAGAGTACTATTCCTTTGAATGAAATTACTTCTCAAATTCCTCCGTCTATTGCAATCACTCCCATTTTACCGACTTTGGAGCCCGAGAACTCTCTCATCATGGGGGATGAGGATCTTAGCACTATTCCTGAAAAGGAATCGAACGAAGTAATAAAGTCTAGTGTTGAGGACTTTGTTCCAATCCCAAGTGAGTCCGAGGATACATCCGGGAGTGACATAGTGTGTGGTGATTTACCTTCGTGGTGATGATTTCTCCCCATTAACATTTCTAAAAGGAAAAAATCCTGACTTTCTCTAACCCTCTATTCGACTCAAATGATGATTTTACCTCTAGTGATGACGAGTCACTATCCGATGAGGACGTTCTAGAAGATAATGTTAAAATTTACTGGAACACCCTTTTCTAATTCGATGACGAATACATCTCTAATGAGGTAAATCCTCTTTTTGATGAGGTGTTATAGGGCATCTGTATAGCGAGTACTCCTATGTTACCTAGAGGCTTGATGATCGGATTTGCTAGTCACCAGTTAACCTCTTTCCAAGCTTAATGAGGATGAGTGTTTTGACCCGGTGGTGAATTCATTATGGAAGAAATCGAGAAGCTGACTTACAAGTATTGTCCATCCACCGTTAATAGTATGTATGACGACTTATGACCCTAGGGAGACATTCTATCTAGAAGTTATAACATGAACATCCATCATCGTCCGCACCCACAAAAGTAACTTATATTTTGAGGAACTTAAAGAAATAAAATCTAATGTTTCTACGGATTTTGAGGACGATTATTATGACTCGGAGGGAGATATAATCTATCTTGAGAGTTTGCTTATTAAGGACACTATTCCTAATCTTCCTCCCGAGGTGTTTTTAGATCGTGACCCAAGAAGCTTAAAGGATGAACCTGATAATGATGAATTGAAGAGTATGGTCAAAGTTTTCGACCCCGAGATTCATGAGAAAATTATTTCTCTAACATATGTGAGGTTACCCTTTGAGGATCGCCATTATTTTCCCCTCACATTTGCTATCCGAATCTTTCTTCCTTATCTCACTTATTCTAAGGATTCTTCTCTTCTTCTCTCCTCCAGGAGTGAAGATACTATCTTTGACCTCGACATCTCTATTTTTAGTTGCTATTCTCTTGAGCCGGTGGTATCTCATCGGAGTGGAACTTTCATGTGCTTCAATGTTTATCTAAACATCTTGAATGAAAATCCGATGGAGATTTTCTCTTCCATGAGTTTCGTCCTAAAACACGATGATAGGTGGGAGAGTCACGCTAGAGATCATCGCACAAAAACATAGCGCTTCTCGGAGCACCCGTGTCTTTTCTTCATTCTTCTATATCATAATAAATTAAGTATGTTGATTTTATAGCCTAATTTTTAGGGGCGTGATCCTTTCTTTGGTGTGTGGACCCGTTTTTATTCAGGATTCCTTAAGATCGAGAATACCCGAGCTGTTTTTCATTTCTCCCAATCATCCGACCTACGATCTTCTGCTATTTTAGAATCCTCAATCGATGATCTTATATATATATATATAATATATATATATATATATATATATATATATATATATATATATTTGTTTTCCTTTTCACACTTGGAATTTTTTGTATTTGCCTTTTTTATTCCTAAGTGTGGGGGTAAAACCCGACATTTTTAAACATTGAGGCCAATGTTCCATTCTATGTGTGGGGAAGGATTTCTATCGAAATATGATCATACCTGTGCCTACATAATTTCCCACTCAAAACCGCCGTTTTTGACTCAAATTTTTAAAATTTTATTCTTTTATTATGATATATATATATATATATATATATATATATATAAAATAATAATAAAAAATGATGAAAATATAGACATAAGTAGGCCCGTAGAACTAGGTAGCTTTTGACTTGACTGAGTTTTTAACTCTAGCTTTCCCCTTAGCTTTCGAGACTAAGCGTTTGCTTAACTTTAAAATTTTGCAAAAAACAAAAAATGATAGAGTTGAATATAAGTTAGACGCTAAGCGTTGAGTAGTTGGATCTCTTAGAGCTCATATAGTTAATTATTGTGGCTTTTTGCTCCCACCAGCTTAATAAACGTTATATAATTGTTAAATAAATAAAGTTACTTTGGTTTTTGCGATTCTTAGTTTAAATCCCTTCGTAGAGATTCCTTCTCTTCATCTCTTGGGGGTGGTGCTGTCTGGGTGAAAGTAAGGTACACATCGAGGTTTTGTCAGTGTTGTGGGGAAATAGGCTACCGATTCCTGACGGCTCGCTACCATTGTCTAGGTAGTTAAAAGACCACAGAACTTGAAATTTGGCTATAATAATAATAATTATGTAATAAACCGAAGCCGAAATAAGACCACTACCTCTTGCCGGCTCACAACCGATGTGGTAGTCATTTAAAGGGTGGAGGTAATAATAATAATAAAAACTGTGGGCTGATAAAAGTTTACTGTCTCTTGCCGGCTCACAACCGATGTGGCAGTCTTCTAAATAAGGCACATAGTAATAATCCGAGACTGATAAAAGTTTGTTGCATCTTGCCGGCTCACAACCGATGTTGCATCCTTCTTAAAGGTCGAGGATCCCCTGGTCGAAATAAGACTCCTGGACCATGGTTGGCTCGCATACCGATGTGGCAGTTGTTTAAAGGACCAGGAGGTTTAATAATGTCGCAATAATAATAATGTTAATAATAAAGCCAAATTTCGACTCCGGGGTTATCTAAATAAAGCCTCCGTCTCTGGACTCGTACTTGAGTTGTTTCGGATGAAATAAAAAAGATAACCCATAAATCATGCGAAATTAGAACCTTAATGTGGACCTTATTCTCTCCATATCGTCTCTTTAGGAAAGGATTTCAAACTAATTGTGGTCTAAACCGGGTTTTCTTTATATGAATAAGAATTTAATTTATTCGTCACCAATAATAATAATAAAATCCTTAGAGGATTTAGGGATAAGAGAGCGAAAAGTAGCTGCTTTTACACAATTAACATTTATGAGTAGTGTTAGCATCTAATCTTATATTTAACTGTGATTTCATTTTAAGCTTAGTTTAGGGATTGTAAAAATCAAGGATGACGAACTCTCGTTCTTAAAGCCTTTTAAATAATTTTATTTAATTCTTATCTTAGTTTTTATCTTTTAATGAATAAGTGGTTAAAACAGGAACGTTTATAAAATAAATGATTTTTAAACCTTCTTAATGGACCTTTTATGTTCTTGTTTGATTGTGATGGTTTATAAGTTAAAAGGGGATTTTATTATTTATTTCCGGGCGTATTTTATTTACATTGCGTGTGGGACCAACAATGGCTTAGTGTGGGGGAATTTGATGTGTGCTAAAACACACGTCATTTGTACCCCGGAAAATGCTAATAAATGGACTAAAACACTAAAATATTAGTAATTATGTTGCAAATATATTTCGTTTGAGTTTTTATGTCTTACAGGTACAAAGGATTAAAAACAAAGCAAAAACAGTAATTTTCGGGTGACTTTCGATGACGATTTTACGTTTATCGAGGTACAAACGAAGTCGTTAATATTCTACGATCACACCATTGGGAAGAGCATGAAATTACGAGTCCAACGGTACCGGCCTTTCATATGTGAACCTTTTTATTTTGAACCTTTTTCGTCCTTGTTTGAACCTTTAGTAATAATTGGCCTGGTCCAAAATTAAGATGGGTTATATATTTAATTTTGCATACTATTATTAGAGCTATGCTCTAGCCCACCGGCTAGAGTCATGTGTCTCTACACTTGATGTCCCGAGTTCGAAACAGGCAGAAAATGGGGGGCTTTTCAAAACTAGTGATTTCTTAATCCCCTTAGATGAACACTTAGCTACTTTTCGAGGTAATTAGTCTAAGGGGGTTGAAATTTTTGGTTTTCTAAGTTTGTATTTATGACATTGCGTGAGGACACGACAATAGCTTAGTATGGGGGATTTTGGTATGTGCTTAAATACACATACCTTTTACCTAATAAAACAAGCTAAAAAGACCAATAATGACCAATAAATACAGAAAAATGCATTGTATTCATTTGTATTCTGAATTATGTCTTGCAGGTAACGGATATTGCACAAAAGGACAAAAATAAAGCAAAGACAGACAAAACCGAGCACGGGAATGGAATGAGCTCGAGAAAACAAAGCCGAAGGCGTATACATCCTTAATGGGCCAACCCGCACCCATTTTAATGGGTCGGGTCAGCCAATTAACATTGTATCTATAAACCCTTTAAGCCTTAAAACCTTTAATCCATAAATCCTAAATCCTGGCCCAAGAAATATAACAAAGGCACAAACCTTTATAACCTGACCCAATCCAAGTCAAACCTCAAATGAATGGTCAAAGCTATAACACAGGGTCAACGGGTCAAATATACTGTTTACCATCTTCATTTTTTTCCCTCCACTCTTACCCTGCACACACACCCAGGGTAATTCCTCACTCCCTCACCCACACGTATGCTTCTAGAAGGCTAACTTGACACCTATGACACCACTTATGCCATGCTGGCAATCCCCAGCATTATCAATGGTTGATGGGACGTGTTCATGAATCAAGGGCTCAGATGATGAAGATGGAATCAAGGGCTAAGATTAGAAGATGGAGGAGCGTCTTAAGTTCTAGATCCTTCCCCTCCTCACTATAAATAGGAGGGAAATTCACACAGAGATAGATAAGTAGTGTAGGAGTAGTTCTAGTCTAGCTTAGTTTATAATTTCAACTTATTTTCTGCTTAATATCTTGAATCAATGTACTATTTCCTTTTAAACTTGTAAACGTTTCAAATTATTAATAAAATTCATTTACCTTTATAATTGTGTTTTGATTTCTGTTAAGCAATTGTTCTTAATATGTTTTGAATTGACTTAAATAAGCTCAAATGAGCTTATTACTTTCTAAGCTAAACTCTTATTAAGCTAAGCTTGATTTAAGCTTAACTTAATAAGCTCATTACTCTCATTACTTTAAAAAGGGTCATATATAGCTTTTGGATGATAAGCCAGAAAAGGATGGGCTTATGGTTACTTACTAGCTTGTTTACAACAAGCTAGAGCTTGTAGAATAGCTCTAAGAGCAATTTTGGTCCTTGTTTAAGCATATGACTAAGGTATGTTCACTTTTTCTTATTTTTGCTTAATTTTCAATCTCAGCTTATATCTACTTATTCATGCTTATTTTCTGCTTATTCATGTTTATTTTGTCTAATGTTCGCTTAAGAAAGTTTTTAGTTTTAAACAATTTAGTTTAAGTTTCAATTGAATCTGTCTTAAAATCAGTAAAATCAGCTAATTAGAGTAGTTTATCATTTAATGCTTATTTTCCTTAAGTGTTTGCTTATTTTTCCTTATCATGTTTAGTTTTTAATATGTTTTAACAATTCATATCTTATCTCAATTTGTTTTAGCTTAAAAGTTAATAGTCAGAATT
>BQNB010121645.1:1020-20426 GCA_026074375.1 Tanacetum coccineum
TCAGAGTGGGTCGATATTGGCTATGATACCATGATAAATAATAGAAATTGATATTGATTGAATTCCTTTTATTACATAACAAATCATGTCTATTTATAACAGAACATAGCTTTGGGAATAAGCTGCTAAACCCTAGATCACCTTAAACCCACAATGGCTTGGGCCAATAATTTATGCGTCTAACAATACTAACATAGTAACATAAAATATTTCCATTAGGTAAAAAAATACTCTGTAAGACATTTCGACCTAACTCCATCGGACAGGGTCGATATAGTAGATCGTATTTCGAATAGAAAGTTAAAGATATCTAAAGTTTTTCAAAGAAAAGAAAACATTTGGCCACGTAAATGGAGGTAAACAATAGTGTTAGGATTCTTTTGATTTTTTTATGATATATATGTAATGCCTAAAAGTATGATTAAACTTGTGCTTAAATCAATATAGCAATACTTTATTGGTTTGTGAAAAAGTGAATCTTTGCTATCACCAACAAAACACTTACACATATGATTAAATATACATCTATGTACGCTAGTTTTTTTTGGTGAAATGATGAACATATATTATTTCTCAAACAAATGTTACAACAAATAAGAGAAGAGAATTGGACATGCCTAATCTTTGATACGACTAACATCTAGAAACATACCAACTAATTCCTCAGATACAATTATAATACGAAGTCAGATGAGCCATTAGACATCACAGCAAAGAGAAACCATTTCTCAGCAAATTAATTCAAGTTAACCACTCTTCTAGTCTTTGATAAACGCAAAGCACTAGGCAACCATAGAGAAATCCTATACTTAGCTACATTTCCCACCTTCAAACACCCTGCCTATGATTAAGGAAGCCCATTCCCTAATACATAGAGGCTCTTGAAAGATTGATGTTGCATGCATCAAAAGTACGTCTTCCGAAACTTTCGACCCGTTTGAACGTGTTACCTTAGCAGTATAACTATTTGACAATATTGATTGACATCAAATCATAATCCGAGGCGAAAGTAAATGAGTAGAAATTATTAGATGATAAATTAGTTGTCCGAAGCCTGATCTATAGGCTTTAGGTCCATTAGGGTTTCTCATGTAATTTCTATAAAAAGTGCATGAATAATAATCAAAAGCTACTGGGTTTTATCATCCAACATGGTATCAGAGCGGGTCTGACCTAGGTGGCTATGTTGAGCCGCCTCCCTTAAATCACCCCGTCAAACCTTAACCCTCTCAATTATTATATTTTAATAAAAAAACAAAAAACCTTAAATATTTTAAACAATTTATTCACCGTCACACAAGCTTTAAGCAAAGCAATATCCTCCTCTCATCTGGTAGTTTCATGTGGATTGTCATGTCTGATGAAGAATTCATGATTCTCTTAGCCCTTGTTTTGTTTTTCTAAGGATATTTATGCAGCCATGATCACATGGCATGTCGATGGGTTTTATCTGTTTTAGATTAAACATGTTTTATGGGCTCCCTCATTGCTTCTATCAAGTGTGAATGAATTTATTAAACTATATTTTTTATCCGTAGTAAAAAAATTATAGTTATTTTATTGTTTGTTTGTTTACTTTTATTTGTGTTGGTGATTTGTGCTAGGTCACAGATCCACACAATCGTCTGTTTAATTTTATTTGTGTTAGTGATTAGTGTTAGGTCACAAATCCACACGATTGTTATTTGTGTTGGTGATTTGTGCTAGGTCACAAATCCACACAATTATTATTTGTGTTGGTGATTTGTGCTAAGTCACAAATTCACACAATTGTTAGGATACTTTGGGTTATCATTAATGTTTGGATGTTTGGGGATACTGTGGGTTCATCTCTAAAAAAAAATCTTTGTTTTATCTAAGTTTATTAGTTCGCATTGAAGATTTGTCACCGCATGTTGGCGGATTTCTTCAACAACTACTGATGTCCATGTGTATGACGCTTTTATTGCTGCTTGCTATGATAAGAAGACGGTGCTGCAAAGTAGGTTTTACTTAGCTTTAATATTTTGTGTTTTCTCTTCAGTCCGAGCTTTCGCGATTTCGCCGCTCGGACCGTGGGGGAGTATCAGATGATAAATTAGTTGGCTCAAGCCCAGTCTATGGCCTTTGGGTCCATTAGGGTTCATTAGGTTTTCTCATGTAATCTTTATAAAAAGTGCATGAATAATAATCATAAGCTACAGGATTTTCATCATCCAACAGAAATATAGTTAAAACCAATTCAGCTATAAATAACATAATAATAAGGAGAATAGATTCATTTTATGAATAAGAAGGTCTGGAACAATATTCTCGAGTACAAAACTTAACAGTTAGATTTTATACTTATAGACTAATGATTGGTATGCACACCCGGCCTAGAAGAAGCGAGGGGCTTACTAATTTGTTGTATAAGTGAAATGGATTGTACATGCTTTACGCCAAGAGGAACCACACATGATTTCCTTCTATAGAAGTTTAGCCTCAATCTCCTGAAGAGTGAGCCCTTTTGTTTCGAGTATGATAAAGAAAATGAAAAAGAGAGACACGACTGCTATCCCTCCAAAGATGAAGAAAAGTATTCCAGCCCTAAGCAATGTCTGTCATCACAAACCAAAATAATAAAATAACAACGTTATTTGATATAAATGCTTATGACAGTGGTAGTATATAATTGCTACATCTTTTGAGTAACAGATTATATGTGAAGACACAGAGACCTGAAAAATATTCATATACCTCTGATGTGTTGTCGTGTAGGGTCAATTATTTGATTATCAAGTTTTAAATTTATGTTTAGCCAACAACACTTTAACGAGCGGTGTACCCGGTGAAGATGGAGTTCGCGGTAAGTAGGGTGTCAAACACTAAGAGTGGAACATTAATCCTATATTCTATCAGTATTTTAATTAGTCTATTTACTGGTTAAACCTATGTTATGTATGTTGTCTGATGATATGGGGGTTTTCAGCCTGAGAGACTGGCACAGGTTTGGTGGAAACAAATACCAATTCAATACACAATAAACATAAAAGAAGAAGATTAGAAGATAGAAAAGCGGTACAAGCCAAATGATAGAAAACTGTATTAGCCATATTAAATCCGGTTCAATGCTAGTTTGTTTGTTTTAGTGCAATGATTTACTTATCTCGAAGCGGCATATCATTCTTAAGACTTGGGCGGGCCATCATCTTAAGACCTAGAAACTATTAATCTTGTCACAATTAACGCATCCGCATAAAGCATCCTTTAGTTTAATTATAATCTATCTTAGAGAATTAAAGCAGTGGTGATCCTGTTAAAACCCTAGCCCAACGGGACTTTACCCACTTATTGTTTGACGGTGTTTTATATACTGGTAGTCCACTATTCCAATCTTTATCAGTAAATTAAGAGCATGATTGCTGAAACATAAACGGGTCACCTACCGATCCAACTAAGCTCATAATTCAAAGACAAAGACAGGAAGTTATTTGTGATCATATTGGTCCAGTAATATGAAACACGATATGGAGAGCTATCCCGGTATCTAGATTACTTGGTCTGTATCACTAGATCCAGTTGAATGATAAGGTCCAGCTCAAACACATAAACAAGTATGAGGTTATATCACATAATTAAACAATCAACTATAAAATTAAGAAATCATTATTAAAACAAACCAAACATTGAACTTTTCATTATGATGGCTAATACCCGAGGTATTAGCCCACAACCATTGTAATTATACAAGCATAATCAAACAATTAAAATCGAACGATTAAGAAGTAAAAATTACACGATGTTATTCTATGGATTCGTAATCAATACTTTTACCTTGGTGGCTGATCTTCTCTTCTAAAATTCGTCTTTAATGAGTATGGTAATAAATAATATGATATTGCACACTGAAAACTCGTTTTTGAGTCTTCTATTTATAGTGTCTGAAAAAGACTCGATACGCCGTATCCAACAAGGTCGATACGGCGTAATGGGCTGGATTCTTTAGAGTGCGAGCTATGTTTGTAATAAATCATTGATATCATTCCCAATTTACTTGATTTACTGTATCTTCGAATAGTTATCTTTATGGATACGACGTATGTAGACAGAGTGAATACGCCATATTGCGAATTGGTCAAACGCGTTTTGATACGCCGTATCTCTTTAGTTGGATACGGCGTATTGGTGAAAATTCAGCAATCTTCAAATGTCATCTTTTTAGCTCCAAATTATGCGCCTTTTAGCTTATCTTTACAAAACACTCCTAAATTACTGCATTTATCAACTTTAAAGCAATTAAGTTACCATAAAAATTCAATAATTATATAAAGGGGTTACTAAAAGGGGATAAATGATATAATAAAGTGACATTATTTGATGTCATCAAATATCCCCCCACTTGAATCCTACTTGTCCTCAAGTAGACTTTAGAAAAAGTTTCAGTTTATGAAAATTTGTCCTAACCGAAGTTGAGGATTTTCCGTTTAAGCATCATTTTGTCCTAATCACCTGTACATAACCAAGCTCCTCACGAAATATGAAAACACTCAGATCACTCAACTAATCTAGGGTGCAACATTTAAGTAGAATGCTCAATTCCCCAGTCGTGATTAGCTTCGTATCATAGGCTTGGCAAGGATATACATCTTCACCGCTAAAGCTGAGGAAGAACAAGACAAAAGCTAAATTGGGTTAAGAAGGCTTACAGTTGATCATTCAATAGTCTTTCACCATAAGTACCACACCAACAAGACAGCTATATCATACATACACGGCTGTATCGACGGAATATACATATATAATCCGAACACATCCCTGTTCGTGTTTAACCAGCGGTTAGGATGAAGAATGATATAGGGTAGGGAGTTTCTAACTTTCACCGAAAGTCGTCATCCAACAAGGCAGCTGAGACATGCATACATGGCCGTAACGACGGAATAGACATGCATGCTCAAACAAATTCTCGTTTGAGTAGACACTAAGGTTAGTTGCTAGGAAAGGGAAGTAAAATGGGTGTTAAGTAAAATTCACAAAACAAATAGATTAAGCCAACAAATAAGGTACGGTTGCTAGTAACTTTCCCTCGACCGTTCCATGACAAAGACTAGAACATATAGACAGACACCTCCGAATTACAGAAATGACAAAGAACAACCTAAGTTGGCGTTCCCCGAACGGTACAACTTCCCTACATCCTTGCTCTTTACATACTTCTACATGAAGTGGTGATATCGGCACTTCTTACAAAGACTTTACATCGTTGGATTTTGCAACATATCAACGAATAATTGATCCTTCTAAATAATTCCTTTGGTATAAACTTCTTTTGAAACCACTATTTTTCTTCATTCTCTTTTTTTTAACAATACATCATAAATCTCGGTTTAATTCTACTATCTTCACTTTCATAATTCATCTGGATAATCTTTTCTTTGTAGTACTTCTTTTTCGGACATGATTCATAATCGCGAAAGTAGCGAAACTTACGAGCTACATATTTTTCCTATTGCATAGTGGCAATTTCCGACCATTAAGAGATCGAAAAAATTTTCACTTGAACACAGGAAATACAAAACTTACACGAAAGCAACTAGCAACAAGAAAAATAAGCTTAATCTTACACGGTTAGGCTAAGTACAAAGGTGTAACGAAAAACATTTAATATGGTATAGAAAAAAATGGAATGGGCTCAACAGTTGTTCAGGAGATTTTACTCTAAAATGAAAGTAATCAAGGTTACACGGATTTTTAACTAAACGCGTGTGGTTATTATTTTACGACATGGAAGTCTACTTGTGTTTAATCCAAGATAGTTATCAGTTGAACATTTCTTCCGTCTAAATCCATATACTTAATCATGGCGTCTCGATGATAACCGCCTAAGTTCTAAAGTCCCTACATCACCGACACACTCAAATTTTGATGAAATTTTAGTAGACATGTGGAAAACGGAATAGGCGTTAATTCTCACAATATGTATCAAGGGTTATAGTGCGCTAGGTAATGTAACTAGTTATTTTTACAGAAGTCATGCTGAAAAAAAATTAAATTTTGGCCGTTTTAAGCACTTTTAAGCTCGTAGCATGTTATTTTGTAAAAAAGAAGACAAGTGCGTTCTAATTCTCCATCCCCCACTTAAATTATACAACGTCCTCGTTGTATAGATAAAACAATTAAATAATAAGGGGAAATAGAATTAAACGGAAAACTCGCCTGATGGTTTTTTTGGCCGTGATAATTCTCCAAGCTGCACCTTGAGCAAAAGATGTGTTGACTAGGGCTCAGCATGCCGAAAATAAGTTTCAACACATATCTTTTTCAGTATAAGACCTCATATAGTATTCAGCAAGCCCTTGTATAATAGATTAAAGACAAGTGCAAAATCCTATCACACTACAATGGTACAAAGAAAAAAATTAAACCACACAACTGTACATGGATCAAGACGATGTATCCCCAAACCCTAAGAAACCCGTATTGTTCTTGTAGAAATAATTAAATTTACTGGAAATAAAATAATAAGTTTTTTAAAAACTGATAACGTCCATACACTCAATACGCCGTATCCAGAGGGGTTCGATACGCCGTAATTGATTGTTTTTGTGAAGACAGACTTTTGTGCAACAAATAATTAGAAAATGTAAAAATCATTAAAATGATCGTGTGTCTTCCTACTGTAAGCACTTTGTTTCAGCTATCTTTAAGTCGACCTTTTTTCCTTTCTTTTTTCCCCCCATTCCTTCTGGTGTTGTCACGACAAGTACTTCAAAATGAGACATAAAAGTTCTCGATAAGCATTAAGGCAATCCTTTGAATGTTTGAGGTGTTCGGACTCTTTTATGGTAATGTACTTCCTCGATCAACATCGATTGATATTTTATCACATCTCGAATCTCCGACCTGGTAGTTTTCGATGGTTCAGAATTAGATCACCCTATGTTTCTTGGTTTTCCTTTGATACAACCGTGTTGCTTGCTTCATAATCCCCATGTTTTAATTTCTAAATTACGGTTGATGTCAAGATAAGTACTGTTGTCCCATACGGGATTTGTAATATTCGCATATGTCCCCGTCCGTAATTTTCCATACGAGTAAATGGAGCGATCTCATAAGCTGAGCGTTCACTTTCCACCAGCATTCTTGTAGTTTTACTAGTACTTCATATTCCAGCTCGTGGAAGTTTTCAAAACAGCATTTCAACCATCTGCAGAATTTCATCACCCCTAGAGTCGCGTCTCCCCATGATCCTTCTATTTTAGCCTTAAGTGCTAAGGTTTCATCTTTTAGTATACCATCAGCTAGTTCATCATACCACCAGTGATCTTGAAAATAGGTCACGCTTCCTACTCGAACCATTCTTGGCAGTTCCCCGCCATTACAGAAACCATCTATGTCAGATGTACATGTGGGCCAGTTAGTTCCTCCATTCTTAAAGCGGAAGGGTTCGCAAATATGATCACATAGCTGGTATGGTACCCTATTTTCTGACCACAGTTTTTCAGCACCCTTTGCATTATCATCATTCAATTCTCGTTTATATTCAACATAAGTTTTGGATATCATAAGTGAACAGACCAGTGTCAATTTTTAGGAGGCAGTTGAATTCGTGATATGCCTCGCATAAGGGTGTTTCAAAGTCAAATAGGTTTCCTTCTATCCTAAAGATTTTGGGAACATTGTTCATTTCATTGGGGTTGCCATCCTCCTCGGTTTCTTCTTCATTGTGATCAGAAAGATGGTGGAATTTTAGGATGAACTTTTTGAGCATGTCATCCCAAGTAGTGATTGAGCCTATACACTCCTTTGTAAACCATTCATATGTAGCTCATGCTAGTGAAACAGGGAAAATACTAAGCCTGAATCGGTCTTGAGTCAACCTATTGATTTTTATCGGCCCAACAATTTTGAGAAATTTATTGATGTGTTCGTATGCGTTTTCCCCATCATTCCTATTAAAAGCATCATTGCGTATCTTCACTAAGAATGTTCCATGTATTTCAACGATACATTTCTCGATCATTCTTCATTCGTTGTCATTAGAGACAAAATTCTTTCGGGTAGTAGTGATGTAGTCGTTTGGTTCCGCCATGGTGGTTTCTTTGTCAATGGTTTCCTGCAGTTAAGCATAAATAATCAGTAGGATGTGCCCTTGGGAAAGGGAACACATAAAACAAGAAATCGAAAGCAAAAAATTATTACTGTTACTGTATCAGATGACAAATACATCGTATTTAATTGTCTGAATACGCCGTATAGGTCTATTGAATATCAGTACGCCATATAGAGTTAACTGAATACGCCGTATTGTTTGGAAAACAGATACGCCGTTTAGACAGTAAAACTCAATACGCTGTCCTGATCAGAAGGTTTCATACGTCGTATCCAACTGGTGGATACGGCGTATCAGGTGATCAGTCAAAACAGAATACTATTTAAAAAAAATTAAATGCGAGAATTTAAACAAACAATTTAAAACACAAATGCGAATAAATACAAACAGAATTTAAATAAATAGATTAAACTAAACTAATTAATTAATGGTTAGAAATAATAATAAGATTAAGGTTTAATTAATTCACTCACTGGCAGCGGCGCTAAAAACCTGATGTGTTGTCGTGTAGGGTCAATTATTTGATTATTTTAAATTTATATTAAGCCGACAAACCTAAAAGAACACTTTAACGAGCAGTGTACCCGGTCAAGATGTAGTTCGTGGTAAGTAGGGTGTCGAACACTAAGAGTGGAACATTAATCCTATATTCTATCAGTATTTTAATTAGTCTATTTACTAGTTAAACCTATGCTATGTACGTTGTCTGATGATATGGGGGTTTTCGGCCTGAGAGACTGGCACAGGTTTGGTGGAAACAAATACCAATTCAATACACAATAAACATAAAAGAAGAAGATTAGAAGATAGAAAAGCGGTACAAGCCAAATGATAGAAAACTGTATTAGCCATATTAAATCCGGTTCAATGCTGGGTGTGTTTGTTTTGTGAATTGATTTACTCTAGCTCACGAAGCTGGCATTTCATTCTTAAGACTTAGGGGGACATCATCCTAAGACTTGGAAACTAGACACCGATTAATCCTTGTCATAATTATCGCTAATCCGCTAAGGATCTTTAGTTTAATTATAATCTATCTTAGAGAATCAAAGCAGTGGTGATCCTGTTAAAACCCTAGCCCAACGAGACTTTACCCACTTATTGTTTGACGGTGTTCTTTTATATACTTGTAGTCCAGTATTCGCAATCTATATCAGTAAAATAAGAGCAGATTGCTTATTTTTTTATTTTTTTTAACATAAATGGGTCACCTACCGGTCTAACTAAGCTCATAATTCAAGACAAAGACAGAAATTATATTGTGATCCTATATGTCCGAGTAATATGAAACACGATATGGAGATCCTATCCGGTAATCTAGATTACTTGGTCCCTATCATAGATCCTGGTTTGAATGATAGGTCGCATATTCAAACACATAAACAAGTATGAGTGATAAAATACTAATTAAACACATCAACGATAAATTAAGAAAGAAAATCAATTTTAAAACAAACCAAACATTTGAATTTTCATTAAGTGGCTAATACCCGGGTATTAGCCACAACATTGATAATTATACCAAGCGTAATTAAACAATTAAAATCGATTTTAACAGATTAAGAGAGTAACAATTACGTCATGACTTTATGGATTGTGCTCAATGCTTAAACCTTGGTAGGTGATCTCCTCTTTTTAGATTTCGTAATAATTATTATGGTGTCCCCCCCCCCCCCCCCCCCCCCCCCCCCCCCCCCCTTTAGTGTTTCCCCCCCCCCCCCCCCCCCCCCCCCCCCCCGGGGGGTATAAAGAATATGATATTGCACACTGAAAACTCGCTTTTTAGTCTTCTATTTATAGTGTCTGAAAAAGACTCGATACGCCGTATCCAGTAAGGTCGATACGGCGTATTGGGCTGGATTCCTTGGAGTGCGCGCTACGTTCGTAATAAATCATTGATATCATTCCCAATTTACTTGATTTACTGTATCTTCGAATAGTTATCTTCATGGATACGGCGTATGTAGACAGAGTGAATACGCCGTATTGGGAATTGGTCAAACGCGTTTTCTTGTGAAGTCTTGGCGCTGATACGCCGTATCTCTTTAGTTGGATACGGCGTATTGGTGAAAATTCAGCAATCTTCAAATGTCATCTTTTTAGCTCCAAATTATGCGCCTTTTAGCTTATCTTCACAAAACACTCTTGAATTACTGCATTTATCAACTTTAAAGCAATTATAGTACCCAAATCTAACTGCAATAATTATATAAAGTGCTGACCAATAATAGATGGGATGATAAATGATATAATAAAGTGACCATTTAGTCAGGCATACATAAAGTTCTAATATAATTATGTCTGCAAGATAGAAAAAAAAACATGCAAAAAATTGAAAAACCTTAACATTTTCCCACAGTTCATTGCCATATCATGTATGAACGTATGTATGAAGTATAAACAAATGAGTGTATTTATAGTTTACATCGTATGCATGAATGCATGCATGCACAATGCATGGGTCGTACGCAATATGTATATGGGTATCGAGGTAATTTTCTGTACCACGAGTGAAATGTGAGGTCCTTCTTATTTCTGGAGGGAACAAAGCTAAATCCCTAAGAATAAAAAAGAAAGACGCGTTAGCCTCGCCTCGGTTGGAACCTGAGATCAATCTCCGGCATGAGAGTAAGTACACAGTGAGAGCCGAAAGGCGTAAAAGTAAGTAATAAGTACAAGTGCAGTAAATGCTACCTGATCTGTAGTAAATGAGGGGGTATTTATACTACCTGATCTACTGTGCCGAAACATTGTTCCTGACATCTCGGGAAAGGTCGCGCCGAACTACCCTTAGACTGGTGTCAGAAGGTATGATCCCGTGATTTCTGGAACGGCGGCGCTGCCTTGAGTGCTGATTATGGACCGCTGGTCTAAGAGAGATCCTGGTCCTTCAAGTGTTATTTACTAAGTTCTTCCGGAAGGTACCCTTCGGCACGATGGTGCCCTCCGGTTTGGGTCCCTCCGGTATATATGGTGACATGTCCCCCCAGTATCATGTTATTAGTTGAAGACTAATGATATGATACTTACATGTTGTTCTCCGGAGTTCTCGCTTGCTTTCCGTCTCTGTTGTTTTTTTGTTTTTTACCAACATAATGCGACAAAAGCCATTATTACGCAAAGGTTAAAGCCTAAAAGTCACTACGCATGGTCTTCGGGAAGCGTGATCGTACGCGTGTCCTTCAATTTCCCATAAACGGCTATCATTGAGCCACGTCATCATTCTGACAAGATGTGACGCTTCCATGTCCCACTTTTCTCCTATAAATAGCGGTTCCCTCTTATTGTTACTGCGTGTTTTTACTCTTCTCCTGAACGACCTCTCAAGACTTTCGGCCATTTGTTCTTAGGTATATATCCGTCCTTTGTTTATCTTTTCCTAACGTTGTATTCCTTCCGGTATCTTGAAAATATGGTCGAGGAAAGTGGTGTCGCTGATGTTGTCGTTATCCCTAAGTTTGACATGCAATGTCATGAGTTTAAGATGACGGGGAAAGACGTGAAAAACTTGGTCAGAAAATATAAGGTTCCGCTAGACCTGCATCCTTGTGCTCCTACGAAAGGGTGGACGATGGACAAGTTACCGGATGACCATATAGGGTTATACGAACAGTTTTTTTTAAGTTTTATGGATTGAGGGTTCCTTTTTCTACCCTCCTTTTAGGCGTAATTAAACACTTCAGAGTCCATATTTCTCAACTAGTACCCCTAGGAATGAACCGTTTGACTATGTTTGAACTTTACTGTCATAGCTTGGGTATCGTAGGACCGGCGCCTTTTCATGTTTTCTATAAGATTAATAAACAGGGCCACTAGTTTTCCTTCGAAAAAAGAGTAGGAAAATATGCTGGAGGTAAGATTTTCAATGAGACTTTTTTCTGGGATGAAGGGATGGAAAGTGTAGGAAACTAGAAGGGGGGGGGGGGGTTTGAATAGTTTACCGATTAATTATCCGTTTTAAGACTTTGCTTATAAAATGGTTTGATTCGAGTTGTATGTCAATCAATCAACAATATGAATCACAATAAACTATATAATGTAATGAACTAAATAAACAATAACAATATAAAGAGATAAGGAAAGAAACAATCAAACCAAGACACCAAGATTTATAGTGGTTCAGCTACAAAGCACCTCTTCGCCCTACTCCACTCCCCGAGTACTCCACTCGAGATTTCACTATGTCAACAGGCTCCCTTTAGGCGGAGAAAACTGTTTACACGTCGCTTACTTTCTTTTCCGACACTAAGCTAGATGTCGAGTCCTAATCTTAGCTAGAACCAATCTAAGACTTCACTAAGTCTTTACACACTCACAAGATATATACTCTTGGATTGACACACAATCCAATTCATACAAATACACAATTTACACTATTGGATCTACACACAATCCAATTTACACAACACCACAAAGAAAATATAATAAAGATTTGTGATCTTGAGGAGGAGGAAAGAGATCACTTGATAACAATTCGTTTTTAGATGAATACGATTGTTCTTCTCTTGCACTTGATTAGAAGAAGGAGGAAAGAGGATTAATCACTTGAAACAAGATCAAGATATGTTAGTGATCAAGATATGTGTTTGAGAAAGAAAGGAAAGAAGAACATAAAAGTAGATCTGCGAACATTCGTGGCAAGAGTTAGTGTTTTTAGATGGTGAGGCCTAGTATTTTATATAAACCAAAAGAAGCCGTTACTCTGATGCGGCCTGGAGGTTCCCCCTAATATGTTAGGGGCCGCCAGCCTATAAGGGGCCGTCCCGTAGAGTACGCTCCTCTTTGTCTTTTGTAGGGAATTGTACTGTTTTGGAACCTTCCATTTGGAGGGAAAAAATCTAATTTTTAAATTTATTGTTTTAATAAAACATTTCTTTTATGAATTAAAATTTTGTGTATGTATTTTGTAAATACACCTTTTGTAGAAATTAAGGTGTTAAGAACAATATTTCTTAAATCACTAATCGTGTTTAATGAAATTGTTTATCCAACCTTAAGTGATTAATCTTAGTAAATAAATTTTTACTAGTAGTAATTTATAAACGAATAATTATACGTAAACCCGTTTTTAACATTTTGTTTTTATCAAAACATCGAGAGGTCAAAAAATATAAATAACGTTTTTAGACATTATTTGTATTAACAATCTCCCTTTTTTGATGATAACAAAATATAAACTCATTTAGTATAAAATTAGAGGTTTATAAATTACTAATGAGTTTAATTCCATTTCTCCCCCTTTTTGTCGAATCCAAAAAGGTTGATCGTCAAATTGTAGTAGAGAGAAAGAAATCGACGATTGAAGACCCCCTTGATGTAAGCTCCTCCTTGTTCGGAGCACCAAGGGATCAATCTTACGATAATTTGTTTGCTATAAAACAAAGTTAGAAGTACAAGTGCAAACCTACATAGCACGATAAATATCTCAAGAGTATAATCCACATTTTAGAAACTCATAAATAAAGTGAATTCAAATTTCTAAAAAGATCATATATAGCCATATAGGATAATATGTGATGATACAACATAAGATAATCATAACATGACAAAACATATTAAAGCATACGTGGACATGAATCTAAAAATACATTAATCCTAGAAAAACTCATGATTCATAGACATGACTTTTAAACAAAATGTCTTTGGGTTATCCATTATTAGGCCATTTGAAAAGGGTCTATGGTTGAGGTGGAAAATGGGTTGTGAAGGCGATGGTTATGAGATACTCAAGATGAGCAAACATACTGTTCATCTCATCTCGAAGGTTCAAATGGAGGTTACGGTTGTGTCCCATGATAGGAGGTTAAGGTGGTGGTGGTGACGGTTAAGGTGGTGGTGGTGACGGTGAAGATACACTTAAGAGATTTTCAAGATGTGTGATTGGTGATAGTGATAGAGTGATATCCAATGAAGAAATGCTTTAGAGAGGTTGAGGATTAGATGGCCTAGGAGGAACATCCATTAAGTTTTGAAGAAAATGATTTTGAGGTTGAGGAGAGGTTGGTTCATTTGTAGGAGGTGGTGACACTTGTAGCTTTGATTGAAAGGAAGATGAGGTGTTTTCATGACTTGAGGTAGTTTCTTTGGTTGATGTGGTTTTGGATGGTGCATTTGGAGGAGTTGGAGAAGAAGAGGTTATTGACATTAGGAGATGTGTGGAGAGGATTTTCATTTATCACAATTTAGGACACAAAATGATTGCTTTTGGTGGTATAATTGTTAGTTTATATTATCCTGAACCCAAGGGAAGAAGAGGCTTTGTTATCCATGGAAGTTTTGACTTTGAGGTGAAAGAGAATGTGAGTGGTGAAGAGATAAAGAAGAGTTCATGATTTAAGGTGGAAGAGATGGATTGAAGAAGTAAGACATGAGGTTTAAAGTTTTAGATTCCAAAAAGTGTTTGTCAAAATGCAGAAATTATAGCTAGGCCTAGATGGGATAGTGGTCAACTACACAGAATTTCAGGGGGTCACAGTAGAAGAATTCATGACCTTCGATGGAGGTCCCTTAAATACCTGGCAGACCCATATATATTAGGGGGTGCCCAGTATTTTAGGAGGCTGTTTTCTGGAGACAGTAAACTTTTTCCAGAATTACTGATATGTTCTATTTAAAAATTTCTAAATTTCCCTTTTTCAGTCAATCATATTTCATCATGAATCATCTAATACTTATTATCTAACTTTATAATATCAACTATCTTGAGTTCTATGAGGGAAGCATATGTAGGCAAATTTTATCAAAAGATAAGCATGCATAATATCATATATATAACAAAGAGTCTATCGAGGTGCATGCAAGCATTAGTTTAGGATGATAAAATAGAAAGATCATCCATGGCAAGCTAAGTTGCCTATACTAAGTACTAAGTTACTAATGAGTAGCATAAGTTTAAATACCTGAGCATAATAGATTAATAAATAATATAGATAATAATGTCATAAAGCAATTTCCCTCATTGCACACTTCTTCTTCAAATTCTTCCACAAGTTCCGGAAGCCTTTTCCGATTGATCTTAGTCCACCACGTTGCTCATATCGTAATTGTACTTGACGGTTAATGATTTCGGTTTGACGGGTGTAAAATGGTTCTAAATGAGAGTCAATGTTAGGTGGGTTTTGAAAAACTTAAGGAACTTAATTAGTTAAGGAATTAACATAACGAATGGGGGATGGAGTGCTTGCACGCGAGGTCCCTTTGTCATTTCCATTGTCATCGTCATCGTCATCGTTGAGATGAGATGATGATGGTTGATCGAAGGTGGAGGATGAAGTGGAAGGACGACCTCTTCTCATTCCACGATCCCTTTGAACTTTTCGCTCTAGTTGAGCGGCAAGAGGATTCATGACACGATCGTACAAGACATAATACTCGTTGTACAACTCAGGATATTCATTCATGATGAATTTAAACAAACGGGTTAATAGCATACCATAGGGTAGAATTAACCTAGCTTGCTTAGTGACTGATATGTGAGAAATTACATATCCGTTTTATACTAAAAATGACCTTAAAATGATCAAATTGTGCAAATTATGCTTTTATATTGCTTGTTTTATCATTTGTAATGTGTAGGGACGGATATTGCAAAAATCACAAGAAAACGGCCAAAAACGGGCAAAATCCAACACGAGACGGAAAGAGTGCACAAGTGCCGGGAGTTTTCTAGCAAAAGGTCAATAAAAAGTCAACTTTGGTAAACTCACAAGATGACAAAACCTTGAAAATACCAAAATAACCCTTAATGTTAAATCATTTCCACTATAAGTCCTTTGTTAATTAAAGGCTAACGGTCGTTAAAGTCATATATATAAAAACCCTTCTAACCATTTACCCAAGCCCAAAACCAAACCAAAACCCAAAAATTACCCCGGCCCATTCTTTTTTAAATAACCCACGAGCCCAAGTCAACCACCCAATTGCCTCAGTCAAACAAATCAAAAAGGGGTGCGAAGGTTTACTGTTTAACCTTCGTCCCAACTTAACCTCCTGGTGTCAAAATTAAGGTTAAATGAGTAATTAACCCTTCTAGATGCTCAAATGACATGGCAACAAAGATGCTAAGTGCCAAGTGACATCTCAGCAACAGAAACATCACCAAATGTTATGATTGGTCAGGACAACTCAAGGGAATCACACGTGGACTACCAAGAAACACACAAAAAGGGAATTATTACACTAAATCAAGTGTAAAAGAAGCAAAGGAGCTCCTAACAACTTGGATTGCCAGCGTGGCAATCCGTGTCCTCATTTTGATCAAACGGCTAAGAAAAGGGATCCAATGATTAGAGAGAATTTAAAGGTCAAGATCAAGCAAAGGGGAGCGTCTTTGAGGACCTAGAACCTTCCTCTCAAGCCTATAAAAGGAAGAGCTCACTCACTCACAGAAGTTAGTTAGCTAGTGTAGAATTTAGATAGTTTTTTAAATGTAATTTTCTTTTTAAGTCATTTTAGCTTAATGATTTTCATTTAAATGTAATCTCTCTTCTCACAAGTTTGTAATCAGTTTAATCAATTAATAAAAATTTAGTTTTCTCATTGTTCAAGTTTAATTCGAATTTTACCTTATAAGCCTAATGATTTGAATAAGCTCTTTTACTACTCTTCTTAAGCTCTTTAAGCTCTCATTTCACTCATAAGCTAGCTCTGAACTCAATTAAGCTCTAAAAACATAACTGAGCTTTTACTTACTCAAATTCACAATCAAATTACTTCAGAATTACTTACAGCAACTTATTTTGGAAGGAAACTAGTATGGAAGGTTTCCCAGGACCATACCACTTATCCTAGGATAAGCTGGAGCAGTGTTGATTAGCTCAAAGAAGCATTTAAAATAGCCTTGTTTGTGCAGAGGCATTTGTAAGTCTACATTTTCCATTTATAGCCTTAATTGTAGAATTAGAAAACCAATTCAAAAAGTTTGAAATCAATTTAAATCATTGTCCAAATAAAAACAGAGTCTTAATTTCACAATTCTTAGGGTATAAATGACCCGATGAATACTTACTGGTTTAATGTACAATATTATTGTGTGAATTTTCCTTATTACCTTTGTCCTCAAGGGTAATTTAGGAAATTCTTATACTTTGGATATTATACGTATATTATACTCTGAACATCAGAAATCATACTGAGGTACATCACTTCTTTGATGAAATGCTGAAAGCCTTTGACAGGGATGACTTAGTGATGTTGTGGAGTCTGGTTAAAGAGAAGTTCAATTCAACAGAACCAACAGATGACAAAGAAAGAGAGTTATAGGTTGAGTTGAAGAGATTATTTAAACCAGATATAGATGATGAGTTATGAAAGCTTCAAAAGCATATTCATGATTTAACTTGGAGGTTATATGATTCATGTGGAGTGCATCATGTGTCTACAGAGAAGGGAATAGACATCTACATGCTGGTAGAGAAGGAGTATCCATTGTCAAGGGTAACTCTTACATTGATGCTGGTCGCAAAGCTCTTGGTGGATCAAGATAATAAGATGTCCAGAGAACTTCTTTGGAAGATATTCATGCAGGTTGAAAGACCAAGAAGATGAAGTGTTTAGAAGAATCCTCTCAGAGAACAAGGTTTAATTTAAGAAACTTGATGATTTGGAGGTAAATCACAAGTTTAGGGGAGGATTGTTGGGAATTAAAAGTCTTCATACTTAGTACTGCCAAGCCAAGAGTTAGTACTACTCAAGTTACAACTTCCAGTACTAACCAATTAGTACTACTAGAGTAAGTTAGTACTGCCAATACTAACTTAAGACTGTTGAAGAACTTAAGACTGCTGGATGAAGATTATGACTGCTAAAGTGATAAAGACGTGTCAAGTGATTTGTATTGACTTATTTAGTGTATATCTTATAAAGTTAGAAAGATACGTATAAGATTAGAATTATAGAAGATTTGTAGTTATCTTGTAAAGGACTCCTTAGAGTATAAAAGGAGATCCTAGGTTATGGTGTTAGATAGACTTTTTGATATATGGCTCCAAGGTTGTAAACTCTGATACTACACAGAGTACTCGTATTATTGATAATAATAATATTGGAGCTTTTCAGTAATATCATTGTTCATACAATTTACTGTTTATTCTTTTAAGTATTAAAGAGTAGATTCTGCATACTCTTTAGTATTCATAAAGTTTCTACCATAGTTGTTTTGGATTTATCCAAAGTAACTTAACCTTTACAAGCCAAGGAATCGATCTTAAGTTGGGATCAACACTTAAGATTTTGCTGAGTGGTAAGACACGATAGTGCTTCTAGATCTTTTTAACAGATTTTGGTGATTATCAGGTTTGAGCTCATACTCGTGTCATATTGGATACCATTAAGCCCACTCATTTATAATTCATTATTCGCTTAAAGAAACGTCCCAATTTATGTAAATAATGAATTGATAAACTTATGGTTCGGTGATTTATAATTTATTTATTTAAATGAAGAGGCGTCCCAATCCTTTCAAATAAAGAGATTATAAATCATCCCACTTAATAATTTCTGATGCAATACGCGTACTCACAAAGTCTTCAAGGTGGTGGATGACATGACGATTCTGGTGCTCTAATGAGTATGGGACGAGTGTTTAAAACTCGTTTTCAGAGACGAGGAGTAAAACAATCAGGGAAGATCGACCTAGAGTTCAAAATAGTTGATGAGTACATGGTTAAAGTAAATAAGATAAAGGTATTTATGAATGAGTTAACATAGCAATTATCATATCAATCCTCCTATTACAATTCCTGCCCATACAAGACTTGTAATACTTAGATTCACACAGAATTCCATGTAAACCAAAACTGTGACGGGTTTTGTGTAAAACGATATTGTATAAGGTTGCGAAGAGAAAAATAAGTGAGACCGTTGAGCAACTCACAATGTCTTAAAAAAGTTTAAATATATATGTAGACAACTTCCATATATGTAATCGGTGAAATATACGTAAAGCAAACGTAAACCGCAGAGAAAACATGACCGCATATAAAAGGTAAACGCATAGAAAAATAAACGCAAGGCAGAGGTAAATGCATATCATAGCAAGCTTAAGGCAAAATGATACTCACGTATACGCCATAGCAAAAGCACGTATAAGGCACACATAAAAGCACGTAAGGATCACATACTAGTTATAGACCAGACCTAGATATTCTACCTAGATATTCTACCTGGTTCTCTATAACCTTGGCTCTGGATACCAATCTGTCACACCCATAAACGAGGCCTGGATGGAATACGTGTCCGGGGGGCGTGACGTCATATCACACAAAGTACAAAGAACGACCACTAATGGACGTTTTGAAAATCATAACTCGTTGTATTTATTAAAAATAGATAAGTC
>BQNB010121646.1:9106-19173 GCA_026074375.1 Tanacetum coccineum
TCCTTGTCACCAAAAGTGAATGAAATGAATTCAACCAATCTCACCATCATTCCAATCTCATTGAGATGATCACACTCAATAGATTAACTACCAATTTCTCACATAATCCACATAAACGCATATAAACACATATAATCACATAACCCATTCATTGCAACAGATACATAAGTCAACACTAATAGTTTGACTAACCTGCTCAAGTCATGGTTGTCACAATGAAAATGTGACATGGCGAAATGGAATGCATCATGGTATGAATGGAGGATGGTATGAATGAGTGGTGGTATGAATGAATGATGGTATAAATGAATGATGGTATAATACCATATAAGATCGATTAATGTTTAGGACATACGAGTTTATAGTATATTTTATCTTAAGAAATGATTTAGTATTTATATAATAACTCTTATATAAATAAGTGTAAAATGTACGCGAGGCAGGGTAAGTAGATATATATATACATCCATATATATATAAGACCAATAATAATATACTTAATATATTATAAACACGTATGTGAACCATGCAGCATCTAGTATACCCAACTAATGCAACAAGTAATGTATGAATGAATGTCCCATGAAAATCCCTTTGTATGATGCAATGTTTGAAAAACGGTTATAGTCCAAGTAAAAACATTTGACCTGGTTCTCTATAACCTTGGCTCTAGATACCAATATGTAACACCCCCAAATTGGGTCGCAACGGAATATGAGTATCCGGGAGCGTTACTTCATAGATCAACAGCACAAGATATGAGAACGACCTCAAAAAGAGTCGTTTGAAAATGATACATTGGATTTAATAAATGTTGTTACAAAAGCTCAACGGCTTAACTTGTTCACCCTTGAAAATGTAAAGTTTTTAGATCATAACAAATATCCCCAAAATGTAATGCCTCTAAATCTTTATGCAATGACTCCAAAATGATTGACCACCAATGTATCTCTTTGCTCTTGTACCTCATAGACCTGAGAAAACATGCTTTAAAACGTCAACATAAAGTTGGTGAATTCATAGGTTTATGTAAATATAATGTAGGACCGCAAGATTTCCCCGTGATTATGCAACCTGTGCACCCATCACAAAATGGAATTACGTTTCCCTAAGTTCATGACACTGAAGCTCGACATGTATGAATGCAATATAAATATTGCCACATTGCCCGTGATGATGTTCAACCCTAAACATCCCAAATCTGACATGATATACATCCGTTGGTTCACTTCGTGACACCAGTGAGAGCTACTCACCCGGATGGGGATGTCAATCCCAAATAGATCTATTTATAACATTCGCGTTCACACAATGTAATTGACAATTCATGTTATTGTTGTATTCTTTGGTGTTGCTTTATCTTAATATGAATGGTCTATTGTTTTAGGTTAGTTTTCTTATCTTGGGATCCTTTCTATGTTCTTTGTACTTTGTCATTAAAGTAATTTAAAACTTATTTTTGACTTCAAAAAAGTTATAGAAACATAAATAGAAATAGAAGTATAAATAAAAGAAAATAAAAATTCAATGTTTTAGAAATCTATTTTTTAATTGATCCGGTCGAGCCACCGGATCACTGGTTCAACTGTCGGGTCGAAGCGGTTCTATATATACGTGTACATTCTATAACATCGTTGACATGCGTTTGTCCAATTTCGATCTTACATTCAATAGAACTGATAATAATGAGATGACTCTATTGGGTATCAATCTTTAATTTACATATATGCAATAGTAATTTTTTTTTGTAAAAATAATCAATTTATAGTTTAATGACCCATGATGTTTTTAAAATCCAAATGTTATTACTAAACCTTTTAAATCAAGCAAATATAATACCAATATTAGTTTATAACTCTAATTTGTTGTTTCATCAAAACTTAACCATATCGGTTATCACCACTTTAATTTTTCGATCTAATTATAAACTTTTCAAATCATAATATGTTTTTTTGGTTACCCGAGTTTCCGACTTGACATTGCAAACCGACTAATTCCTGTGCAACTACCCTTTTTGATCGCCCCGGAGTCGACGCATGTGAACCTTCATGGCCACAAGGGATTACTTTTCTCCCCGTTGGATTACTGCGTTGTGGTTCAAATCATAATATGTTTATCCGTACAAATATAGATTTTAACCCAACACAAAATTTGAGTTTTAAAGGAAAGAAAAGGTTTTGGTTGTTTAAAAAAAGGAGCAAAAGTCATGACCCTACCGGGTTTGTTGATCTGTGTCATTGAAAAACCGCCAGTATCAAATAAGCAAAAACTCAGCCACATCCGACCCGGTCTCCTTACCGGTTTTCGCTTGAACAGGTCTGGTCGCCCCGAGTTGTAAGAGCATTCGGTACGCTAGTTGTTCCCTCGTGTCGTTCGGGAAAACGCAACGGGACAACGCCAACCCCATGCCCTCTCGTCTTGAGCCGTCGTTGCCAGCCGAAGTGCTCCTGTATTTCACTTTTATTTATTGTATTTGTGTTTTAACGGGTTCAAGGGGTGCACGACAGACCAAAAATGTGGTGTTATGAAGGAAGATGCGTTTTAAGTGTTGTGATGAATTTTGATGTTATGATATCACTCTCCACTGCATCATCAAGGTACATCGTAAAAATTCAACCAAAATAAAATAGAAATCATAGTGGGAGAGGGGTCCGCATGGGTGTTTGCCAATTAACCCTCAAAGTTAGCATATAGTATCAAAAACCAATGTTTTGGAACCCGGTTTGACCCGGCCAGTCCGGTTCCGGTCGAAAAACGAGTCAAATTAGGCCTGGTTTCATATTTTCGAAACCAGGTTAGACCTGTCGGGTTTGGAGTGACCCGGGTCAACCCGGTTCTCGAGACCCGACCAAGTTTGGTTTTTTAGTGTTTTTTTACAAATAAAGCATGTTAATTGTATATATTTGCGACGTAAATTTATTTATACATGTTATATTTGTTAATAAATAGTTTTTATGCTCACTATATATAATATTTCATGATTTATATATATATACTTTAGTCTAATCATTGCATAGTATATATATTTTTTTGTTGTGGAAGACCGGGTTGACTCGGCGATCGAACCGGTTGAACTAGTAACACGATGAGTCGGTGACTCGACCGAATCGATTAGAGACCCAGTTTTTCAAAACATTCGAAATGTTATATCCACAAAAGCTTTATAAAAAATTATCCACACAATTATGTGAAAATATCATTTGTCCGATCAAAGCAATCGTGAAAAAGCAAGTACAGTAGAAACTCGATAAATTAATACTCGATTATTTAATAAACTCTCTAAGATAATATTTTTTGCCGGTCCCGACTCGGGGATAGGGTGCTAAATTAATAATTCGCTAAAATTATAAGATAATACATTTTTGATAATTTGTTTAGACCCCATATAAAATATAAATTAATAACTCCTTATATATAGCATATTACATGAATGATTTATGAAGGTTTCTTAAAAAATGACTCAATTGTCTTTTGTTTTTTGTTGAAATCAATTTCCCCTTGAATCTCGTCTCTAATTTTCCTTAGCATGGTAAGAACTTCTGGTGTTGTTTTCTCATGAGCTCAACAAGAAATGTTCAATGGGATATTGCCTGGCTGGGTGAGAGGAGAGCGCGAGGTCGGATTCACACGAAGGGGTTCCTCGGAATGTGGTAACGTTTCATCTTTTCGTTCATCGTAGAGGTCGACGTTATTAATTCAATAACGCTTTCAAGAAGTTTCTTTCATCAGTCAAGCACTGTGCAAAGTGACATTATTCGTTGCGTGTATTCAAAACATCTTTTTGGACTCCATTGCAATTGCGATAACCCAACTCTTTGTATCAAATTCTGCATTGCTTTTGATAGACTTGGATTATCCGTGTTGTGCTGCATAAATGTCACCTTCGAATCTGTCTGTCATTGTTTGTTTTTTTAACAAACCTTTAAAGATGGGAAGGCCGATGTGAAGGTGGGTGTATGATTTGTTGTGTTAGGGACCTATTTGAGAGTCCTGTATTTTATTTATTATATTATTGTTAAGGAATTAATGTATAATTCGATTATTAAGGGGTTGTTGATGGGGTGATGGACTTTTGGGAAGTGATTGTGTTGTAAATTTGGATGTGTTTTAATTATTGGAATGGAAAATTTTAATTAAGTATATAGGGTGATGTTTTCTTTCGAACCCATTTGTATACTATAAGTAATAAAATATTATTTAATATATAAATTAATAATTATTAATTTATCCGATTAATTATAACTCTGTAATTAATAAATTTTGTGGTCCAAGTGTATTATTTTATAGAGTTATCTACAGTAATATGAATTTTCCCTTCTCAAAAACCAAGTACTTTCTCCCTCCACCCATTCCTTTCAACTTTCCTCCTCATTTTCCCGCCAAGTCTTCCAATGATATGTGTAGATTTCTCATCACAAAAACAAAACTGCAACCATTTTCTTGCTCGAATAGAAAATAAATAAAACCCGGCCAAATGGTGGCGATTAACCTTGATCAGAACCCCAAACCCACCCCATCCCCACCCTACTACTATTACCACACCATTTGGTTTCATGACTTGACTACTCTATGAGGTCACAACCACCAACTATATCAACCAACCATCTGCCATTCCCTTTTCCATTACCATAGCCCCTATACCACTACCTACCATTACCATAACCCTCTAACCACTACCACTACCGACCATACCATACCTCACATTACCTCTGCCACACCACTAACAACCAACCACAACCCATAACCATGTAGTGTCTGATGAGACCGCACCAACCATAGCCCCCAGCCAAAGAAAACGCAGAAAGTATAATAAGCCAAAAACCTTTAGGGATTCTTAGTAAGGCGAAAACGGACTAACTCTCTCGCCTTTATGAAGGAAAAGTTGTTCTTGCACCCGCCGCCAATCCCTATGATCCTCTTCAGGTATAAGCCATTTATTTTTTCACATTCGGTTTTCTTACGAATATTCTATACACTGCTCCTTTGGAGCATTTGAATACATATCTAGAGTGCTACCTTAGGGGTGGACACATTGTTATTTCAAAATGGGAGGGGTTGGGTGCCAGTATATCGCTTGTGGGGGGCCAATTTATTTTTTTTTTTTGGCAATGGCAACAAAATGTGGAAGAAAAAACTAATATCGAAAGATAAATCAAGTATTTTTAGTTAGAGAGGATTATAAGATTTTAAAGTGTTTGAATTTGGGTTTTAAATACGTAGTGGGGGCAATTTGAAATCTCGATGCCCCCGGGTGGGTTGTGTTGTCACAGGTTGGTTTTACGGTATCAAATACCATGTTCGTGTTGTTTGGACTTGATTTATGTTGTATTAGGTAAAACACAATAGGCTTATAAGTTGTTTTATAGTATATGGTAAATTACGATTTGGTGGGTTAAAGTAAGTGTTTATGGTACATTAAATTAATAAGCTGAGTGATTTATATACTGTATGCTGATAAGCATAAACTGTTTGTCTCCGTCCAAACACTCAAAAATGCTTATTGGCTGTATCAAAAGGCAAAACAACATATTATATACTTTATTTGTTTAGTTGCGTGTTTTTTTAAAGCAAATGAGCATTTTTAGTTTTTTGGATGAAGAAAATTGCCTTTATCTGATCATTCACAAATGAGATATACCGTATCACAGTAATAACTTTAAGATTGCTTAGTTCAAACTGATATTCCTTTGGTAGATTGACTAGATTAAAGATGACATGTTCCTTTCAGTGAAATAAGCTTTTTTCTAGTAAGTTCATTATATGTTTTTTCACTTTTTGAGTTGTTTGCATAATCGGATCAGTCAATCTCATACACCCCCTTAATTATGAACCTTATTGGTATAATTAATTTCCAAACCCAGAGGCCACACAGCGTGTTACTTTATCGGCTATCCATTTGACCAATTTGTTTGACTTTGAGACAGCATTGGATTAAAGATGATAATGTTGGCCTAAACGTCAAGGATGAAGAGGGTTTTCCCTCTTTTGCTTTAATCAACAAAGCCACTGGTCAAGCTATCAAACACTCCATTGGTGTAAACTATCCGGTATGTAATTCTATCAACTATCACTAGCTATGTCATAAGTTGGCCATTTGCTTCACTTAGCTACAAAAGCATTTCATTACGCTGATTGGATATCAATGTTCTGTCTGTGATTGTATGTGTGCATTTTAATTCTTTCTCAGGTTCGGCTGAAGAAATACAATCCTGATAAACTCGACAAGTCTGTTCTTTGGACTATGAGCAAGAAGTTAGATGATGGTTATAGGGCAGTTAGTGCAGTCGACAATACACACCTAAAACTAGATGCTGCATTTAGGGATATTAAAAAACATGATGGGGGGCATGATGATGCAGATATTGTTCTCTGTGACTGGCATGGAGGAAATAACCAAAGGTGGACCATAATCTCTTACTGTAAGTTTCTCAGCGCAAACTTTACTTAATACGGAGTACTACTATTTTAATAACTCATTTTTCACTTTTTTCAACATCAAAACACGGAATTGGAGGTGGGGCATAATTTGTATTGCAAGTCAAATCTATTGCTGTTGGATTATAACAGCTAATAAAGAACTAAATGTACCAGCCCTCATAAATGTAACATCTAATTGATTCTAAAATAATATAGTCAAGATTATTAGTTTATTACCATTGTCTTTGTGTGATTAATAAACGGATTCAAATCTTTTAACCGTTTATTACCCTTTTGTATCTTTCTGTACAGTATACTCTGATAGTCATGACTAAATCTAGTGATGATAGTGTGTTTCTGCCTTTGTACCATAAAAATGAACCCGCTTCTGTTCTAGTTGTCTTAAAAATGTATTTTTACTATTAAAATCCACTATTAACTACTTCAGTTAATAATCATTATATGATTTCTTTTTGGCATAGTTTTAGTCCACAACTTTTCTCAATTCGTTCTTACTAAGAGACATATCCATTAGAACTGTAAAACTGTCATTACCACACGAGTAATTGGTAGTTGTAACCTGAGAACTTTTCTTGGGTCATCCTCATGACTAATTTGTTGTACTTTCATGCCATCTGAGTAATTTAGATCTGTTCTGAGTTTTTAGGTTATCAGAAGTATAATAAGTTACCTAATCTTATACGGAGTGATCCTAAACCTCTCTTGAATCGTTTGTGCAGGATATCGTCTCGTGCGGAATCTTGATGTCTAGGAACCACGTGTGCAGGATACCATCGTGGGAGGTGCTATGTTAGTTACTCATCACATGGTTGTCATTTATACTTTGGATGGTGATATGTTCATATATATTTTGGTTCAGGATATGTTTGCATCACCTCACGTGGTTACTATGTCCTTTATATTTTGCCCAAGTATAGCTGTTTTTTGTTTTATACATATGTCTATTTTCTAATCATTAATTATAAGCATTTATGTAGACCATGATGCTTGTTGTGCTAGCTTTTTGCTACACCCCTTTTCAATTTATTTGCATTTCCCATTTCCCCCACACTAATTCTGAACTTGTGACGGAAGGTTGGATGTGATAAGCAGTATTGACAACTGAAATTGATCTATTCTCCTCCGAAATCATAACCTCAGCCGCATTTGTATTGTTCCAATATTGTTTGGAACCTAAACAAACCGCCTTAAATGCTAAACTGAATTCACGAATTTTAATTACTAATGTGATTGATTTATCACCTTCTATTTAGCACGAAGTTGGTGAATAACTTGGGTCTGACACACATAAACACATTGTTGAGAAACCAACCTTCCAAACAATATTGAATACATGGCTAATTTGATGCAATCCAAAGAGGACTGTCTGAGATGCTTAAATTCAGTGATATAAAGACTAAATCACAGTGTAGTGCAAATTTCTCCAAATTGGAACGACTATATTTGATCCTAATGAATACTTGCTGGGTTTCTTTGAGAGGGTTATGTAAAGTAGCAGCATTGAGTCAAGTTTGTTATATTACTGGATTTGAGAATTTATGCTCTTTGTTGCAACTTATATAGAAAAGCTGAAGGTGATTTTGTGTTTTCATAGCATGATTATAGAGTTCTGCTGTTTCTTTACATTTGAGGATCGAAATCAAATGCAAATGCATCACTCTGATCATCTGATATATGAAAGTAAAGAAAAAAGTATAAACGATTTGATGAGATCCCACATCGGCTCAGAGAGAGAAGTAAAGAGGAAGCTTTATAAAAAGGGGAATATGCAATTGGTTTAGGTACTTACCTGGATGGGGTCAATGGGTGATCAAAGAGGCCCATGGCCTAGGTTAGTGACCTCCATTGCACTTTGGAGGGGTGCTACCCTAAGATCGGCCCAAGTAGCCGAGTTTACATCGTAATTTGTTGCTGCGAGGGTCTGCGTTCGCGCGGCCCCTACTAATTCCCAGTCTAATTTCTTTAGTTGAGTCTAATTTCTTTAGTTGAATTCTGCTTAAAGTTTGTTCCCTCTTAAGTATTTCATTACTTGGAATTCTCCGGCACTATATACAACCACCGTGGGTATTGATTGCACAAATATTTTGTGTGAAGTTGGTTCTTTAGACACAGGCAAGATCAGTAAAAGGATTCAAGCATTAGCAATATAATTTTTTAGCAATTGCCTGATGCAGAACAAGAAATATAATTTTTTTGCAATATAATTTTTTTCAATTGCGCGATGCAGAACAAGATGATATTGTAATATAATTTCAAACTAGGGTAATATTGTAAATTTGATCAAACTTTCATATTTATTTTTAGTAGTGGACAATTAAATTTGGACATCCCAAAAAGAAAACAATGACAATAAAAATGGAACTGAGAGTGAGTAGTATATCATCATAAAGATTTAAAAGAGGAAATTAGTGGGAAGCATAACAATTTGTTGAAATTAGATACAATTAAGTAGTACTACATCCATCCCAAAAAAACGTTCACCTTACTATTTATGTTGGTCCTAAAAAAAATGAAGTTTTTATTTTTGGATAGTAATAATGACTTGTTTTCCTACTTTGCCTTTATAATCAAAACATACATTAATTACTTATTCCTAATTTATATATTAACTATGAGGGTAAAAATGACTTTTTATCAATCAAAACTAATATTAATTACACATATCATAATTTGTCCAATTTTTGTTTGTGTACACTCTTTTTGAGATAGAGGGAGTATATCATAAAAAATTAAAAGAGGAAATTAGAGATAACACATCTTGTTCTGCATCGCCATGCAAGTTGATGTTCAACAGTTTCTTTAGATTTAGTTCAAATTTGTTGAAATTAGATACAATTAAGTAGTATATCATTGCACAGGTCGTTGACACTTGCATACTCGTTGACCATCAACTTGGTCAACGATTCCACATCAAAGCGAGTTGCTGAAGATGCCGACGACGCCCCCGTTTTTCATTTCCTCTTTGCTTGGTCCCTTCCCATAAGACGACTTGGACGAACTTCCTGCACTTCATCTTCCTCGTCCCCAGCCGTGCTATTCAAATTGAAACCGCCCCTCTCTTGAATCCCTCATGTTGAACGAACTATCGCCGTTCGACTTGTATCTCTTGCTCTTACGTTCCTCTCTTTTTTCCATAACTTATGGAAATTCTTGTCGAGTCCATTTATCACACTGTTTTAACACCTCCCAACAATGAAGAAGTGTAAACGGACTAAACACTCAACTTGATATTATGTTTTTGTCTTTTGAAGACAATCCTCGTCACCGGTGGCGTTTTGATTACATTACACAAGATACAAGATACACCATGATTTGTTACAAGGAATTTAGTTTACAAAGTTACATTGAATACGGTCTTGAATATGAAACAAACACATGTCTTTAGAATAACGTCTTAGTCAATGATAAATCTTGCATCCAATTTCCTTCATCTAGAAAATACTGATCACCTGAAAATGATACTCGAAAAGGCCAACATAAAGTTGGTGAGCTCGTAAGTTTAGAGTAAACCCAGTTGTTGTGCCAATGTTTTAAGTAGTGGACAATTGTGCAATATGAAAATAGAATGCATGCATTTGATTTAGACTTCTAACATAGCAATCCCATGCTATCATAGTGTTTGATTTTCA
>BQNB010121647.1:0-18436 GCA_026074375.1 Tanacetum coccineum
TTTTGGTGTCGTTCTTATATATCTTGTGCTATTGATCTTGAAGTAACACGCCCCGGACCCTTATTCCGCTGCGACCCAAATTGGAGGTGTTACAATTTGGGCTCAGGTTAATATAAAAAGAAATAGGTCGGGTGTATGGATTTTGGCTTGGTTAGTAGGGTAAAGGTTAAGGGTTTAAATAATAGTTAACGGATGGTAACTATTTAGGGACCATTTTTGTGATATGTTAAAACTTAAGGGACTGATTTGGTATTTTTTTAGAAATTGACCAAAGGTTTACTGAAGTTTGACTTTTGTTGACCAAGTTTGACTTTTGACCTTTGTTGATCTCTTCATTCCCGTGTACGTTTTGGTCTTTTTGGCCTTGATTTGCTCTTTTTGTCTTTAATATCCATTCCTGCATGTTTTAACACAAAAGCACACATATACAATGATATTTGGCATATTCCGGCTTATTTGGCATCTTTTCTGGGTCATTTATTATGTATAAATAAACACATATCAGATGTTGAAGAGGAAAGTACTGTTGCACTACATTTGGTAAGATTCATTAAGCAACAGCTTAATGAAGAGTAATGCTGTGAATGGAAGTGAGAAGGGTTTGGGTGTTGGCTAACCACCACACAACAAATGGTCTTCAATTCACCATGTCTAACAGACATCAAGAATTAACTAGTCCAGAAGCAAACGGCTTCTGGTAAAGACTTCTCAAATCCATTTATGGTTGACAATTTACCAAAAATTGTATGGTTCTCAACTCACCTTGCTTCACAGTGAAGAGTTGGCTAGTCCAGGATCAAACAGTTCCTGGTAAAGACTAATCAAATCTGTTGATAGCTGATAGTTTGCTAAAAACTATATGGTTATCAGTGCACCATGTTATGGCAATGAAGCATTGACTAGTCCAAAAGCAAACGGCTTTTGGTAAAGACAAATCAAATCCGTTGATAGTTGATAGTTTACTCAAAACTATAAGGTTATCAATTCACCTTGTTGTTTACAATGAAGAATTGGCTATCCCAGAGCAAACGGCTACTGGTAAAGGAATATCAAATCCGTTAATGGCTGGTAGTTTGCCAAAAACTACAAAGCCAACTTAGTTGGATGTTGCTGTGTTGCTGAGAAGATATGTTACTGTTAAAAATGGATAGCTGAAGATGTCAAAATTATCAAAGATCAGATCAAGATTTGACAGAGTGTTTGGATACATCCTCCTGGTTAAAAAAAGTTGGAACAATCATGTTTAGGGAAGAGGGGTTGTTGATGGATTGATTTTCCTAAGTTAGTACCGCTAGTTGTTGAGAAACCGTACTGACAATTATAGTTTGTATGTTAGTATTAGTTTGTACGTCAGTACAAAATAGTAGTTAGTAAGTTTAATGGGAGATATGCTGAGTATATTATAGGAAAAGATATGCATTATCTTCTACGCGTTTTGTAAGTCTGTTAGGGTTTATCCTTGGTGTATAAAAGGAACCCTACGGCATTAGAGAAGATATCAATCTCATCACATCTCTCAATCTCATAGTTAGTAATCTGTAATCTTTTTAGCAGATTAATACAAAAGTTTAGTTATTAATATTCATTGTTCTTCTAGCAAAAAAAAAGTTTCATTCGTATATTAACTTTAGGGGAAGTTTGTGCTTATTTGGTTTTGTCATTATCAACTAGAGGAAGATTGTTGGGAATTATATTTGAGTTGATAAAGACAAAATAATGAATGAAACAAGATGGAAACAAGAAGGACCAAAGTCGTCATTGTAGAAGTGAGGTGGGGGGGGATGGGGCCTTCAAAAGATAAGATTTAGAAAGATTCTTCATATATTGGGTCATATGTTAAAGATTAAATTTAATTCGATTTTCTTATTAATTATATTTATTAGTTTCCATGTAAAACTTTGATTCTTTTTACTATAAAAGGGAGGTTCTAAGGTATGTAGTTTATGTCAACTAGTATAGAACTAGACATAACAGGACTTCACAATAAGGAGTCTAGCAAAAGCGTGTGAGTGTACACGTTTAGTAGTAGTAGTAGTTAGTTTATTAGATAGTTGGTGTAGCCTTATTTATTCTGATCCAGTCATTTAATAGATTTGTAAGGTAGAGGTTTATAACTGGAGGGTTTTAGTTCTTCTTACTCAGAGTTTCTCTACAGGCTCTGATACCACATGTAGAGAATCGATTTGACTCATCTAGGATAGTTTTACAGATAATATTGAACACGCAGCGGAATAATAAAGAACACAATATTATCAAACAAGGTTTTAACCGAACATTGAAGCCTTCATTATATTTGATCAGAATAAATGAGGCTACACAACTATGATAAACTAAACTACTATACTACTAAACGTGTACACACACACGCTTTTGCTAGACTCTCATTGAGAAGTCTGCTATTCTATTCTATTCTAGATGCAATAATAACATTAATATAAACTACATACCTTAGACCTCCTTTTATAGTATAAGGAGTCAAGTTTATTGGCAATACTAAATTTAAGATAATTAATAAGGAAAATCAAAAAATATTATATTTATCTTTGACCAAATCTAAGGAGAATCTTGTCTATAATTCTTAATCTTTTTGAAGACTTCTACACTGACGTGGACTTTGGTCCTTCTTGTTTCCATCTTGTTTCATTCATTATTTTGTCTTTATCAACTCAAATATAATTCCCAACAACTCCTTACGATAAAAAATGCCACCTACCATTTGAAATAGAACATCGTGCATACTGGGTACTGAAAAATTGTAATCTTGATCTCATCGCCGTTGGATGAGGAAAAGAAATTGTTTCAGTTACACGGAGTTAGAGGACGAACTCCACATCAGCATATGATAACTTTGTCTATACAAAGCAAGAACCAAAGTTTGGTATGGACGAAAACTCAAAATGAGGAAAAGAATTTCAAACATGGAAACAAAGTGCTCTTATTCCATTCTAAGTATAAATTCAAACAACCGAAACTCAGATCTAGATGGCTTGAACCATATGTAGTGAAACATCAATATCCATCCAGATATGTTGAACTATACGGTAAAAATGGAAAGACGTTCATAGTTAACGGCCATAGACTCAAGCTTTATCATGAAGAAGATGACAACAATGCTAAAGGGAATAAATCACTCCCTTCTATCCCAAAAACTGAACCTCCAAAGTACGAGTCTAGCTAATGACTCTCTTAAACTAAGCGCTTCTCGGGAGGCAACCCGTGCTTTATCTTAGTGTGGAGGAGTCCCTCCATAAAAAAAACCCCAAAAATATTTTCTTTTTGTGTGTTTTGTTTATTTACTTTTGCAAGTAGTATATCCTAGAACCAGAAAATTATGACGCTCTCTCAAATTTAGCTCTCTCGCAGCTACACCATCTTATGCTCGGGAAGTACCATTTTCTTTTAATTTTCCCTATTTTCTATATTTATCAGTTCTCACATTGAGGGCAATGTTCAAATTAAGTGTGGAGGGGGTCCAAATAGGAAAAATCAATATATCATATCCCTCTATGTTTTCCCTGTAATCTAGCCACGTTTTCAATATATTTTATAAAAAATTATATATATAGGCTTTTCATTTCAAAAATTAAAAAATGTATACACTTAGTAAGGCAAATCCTACTCGAATTAACATCATAACTAGCACAAAAATCAGTCCACTAAAAATCTGTGATGTTAATATTTCTAGCCTTTGATGCCATAAAACCTTTTGCATCTTTTATGAGTGGCCAATAATTTTATAGCTCTGAATTGGGCTGGATTTTCATTTTACTAGACCGCAGTGAGGTAAAAGTTATAAAAAATATCATCTGATAAGAGGTAAAATTATCCCCATTATTCGCAGCATTCGCTTTTAGTGCTAAAAATTTCCCAAAGTATCTCAAGAACAATGTGTTCAATATCTCAGTTATGTGCCAGCCTTAGTTATCGTTGTAAAGCGTTTGGTATTAAAACACAAAGAGAAAAAAGTTATAAAGTTGTTATAAGGCTTTGGTTCGGCACATGAAATCATCATATACTCACCCACATCATTATCACATTTTGCCTCTTTGAGATTTTGTCTAGGTGCTCACGCCGCAACGGCATGTTTATGTGTCTTGTACAAGCTTATGGTATCTATCTAAATTATGTCTGTGCAAATTGAGTGAACTCACAAATATAAAACTCTATCTGAGTGAATTTTGTGAATTAAAAACAAACACATCCCCTATGTGTGGTGCTTTATTATGTGTCTATGCCCGAAAAGTTATAAATCCAGTAAACTCTTGTAAAAGACAATTTCTCTACGTCCACGATAAATGAATTTTGTTTTCGCGCTTTGATTGCTTGAGGGCAAGCAATAGCTAAGTGTAGAGGGATTTGATAACGCCTTAATTATACATGTTTTAGGCGGTGTTATTGTATATATTTATATAATTTCTCGTGAACTTTTGATACTTAATAGCATGAAATATGTGCAGTACCACTTGAAGACTGTCCGTGCTCAAACTGTTTGAAATACAAGTGTTTATACCCATTGGAAGCAAAGTTAGAAGAAAAGAAATAATAAACTCCAAAAATACCAAGAAGTTCGCCGCACTTATATCTTAGTTCGCCGTACTTATAACCGAAATAAATGAAGTCAGTTAATACTCGAAGTGCGCCGGATTTTCCTGGAAGTGCACCACACTTGCTCTATGCATTAATGAAGAATTAACCGACTTAAGATGAAGTACGCCGCACTTATATCTTTGTGCGCCGCACTTTAGGCCTCGACCAGCCTATAAATAAACAGGATTTCTTCTCATTTTCACACACACTTCAAGAAACAATTCTCTCTCAAATCTCTTCATCAAATCCCTGAATTTTAACCACGAAATTCTGCGACGACGAAGACGGTTTATAGTATTTAAGTATAATACGGTTTAGTAAGATTCAATACTTGTAAACGGGTGGTATTTTGATCCATTTCCTATCCGAATCTCATATGTTTCTTATCTATCTATTTAACTTTGTCATTATGAACTCCGTAGCCATGAGAGGTTAAACCTCTTATGACTACTTAGTGATGTTAATATAATAAACAAGCATTTGGTATTATTGCGATCATGTTAATCTTAAGATTATGTTGAAATCCTATCGTGTCTTACATCTTTTAAACTTGTTCATCCAACTTTGATTTTTATATACATAATGATATAGTCGACAAGGCCCGGTTGTGTAACGATAAGGTTTAAAGATTTCTCTATGATTCTTTATCGTTTGGTTACGAGGAATCCTCTAACGTTATTTGATAATCAAAATAGTTTTGGATTAATAATAACCTGTGTTAGTTTGAGTGGACCAATTTAATTTAAGGTTACAGAATATAAGTCTTAAGTTAAAACAAGTTGATTTGTGAAAACGTTTTTTGATGAAAAAACCTGTTTATAAATTAAGTCCTAAAAGCGAAGATCGTAATAATTGCCATTGCTAAGGAATTATATGGAACTATCCGAGTACTCATTCTTCTTTATTACAGATCCCATCATCAAACATATCTTAATTGAAAAAGTTATTAAAGTTTGTCTTAAAACTTGTGATTATACGAACATAATCAAATCCTGTGGATGACCTGGTCTTACCTAAAATATTATACTATATATGTAGGTTATACTTTACCCTTGGGTTCCATCTAATAATTGGTAATTCTAGTCTTATAAATTTAAAGCTTTTGAAACACATCAACCATGTTTATGATAATTTAATGTTTGGTTTGTTTATTTAAAATTGGATGCTTATTCGTTGTGTGTTGTTTTATGTTTATCAATTTATACTCGTTTATGTGCTTAGAATATGCGACCTATCTTTCAACTAGATCTGGGAATACAAATAGAGCGTCAGCTAGAGTCCGGGATGGCTCTCCATATAAGCAATTTATATATCTAGAGTAATAGGATCACAAATATTGACATATATTTGCCATTGTTTTAGTGAATAGTTAGACTAGCAGGTGACCTAGGATTAACAAAAAACGTTCTGAATCCTTGGGTAAAGATCTGGACAGTGGATTACTAGTATATAAAGAGTCGTTAAGCAAGTAAGTTAGTAAAGTCTCGATGAGCTAGGATTTGATAAGATCACCATTATTGTCTCCTAAGATAGATTATAATCAACAATGAATGCTTTATGCGGATTTGGTTAATTGTGACAGAATTGCCAAGTCTAGGGTGTCAATGATAGAGCGAGTGTTAACACTTAAGTCTATCAGTATTTTAGTTATCTAAGTTAGTCCTAATTAATCCTATGTTAAATCTAAGTTAAAACTAAACTAACACAAAAAGGGGGTTTTCAGCTTGAGAGACTGGCACAAATTTTGGTTTACTTAAGCTAAGATTAAAGGATCTAACAACAACTAGTGATAGTCAGAAGATAATGAAGCGGTCAAGTTAATGTATAGAAACGTTTTAACCATATTTATTTAATAAAATGCAGTTTTTTTATTAGTGCAAAATGATTTGTCTTATTCATTGGTGATATATCATTCCTAGGTTTAGACGACACTTCTTCCTAAACCCTAGACTTGGCAATTTTGTCACAATTAACCAAATCCGCATAAAGCATTCATTGTTGATTATAATCTATCTTAGGAGACAATAATGGTGATCTTATCAAATCCTATCTCATTGAGACTTTACTAACTTACTTGCTTAACGGCTCTTTATATACTAGTAATCCACTGTCCAGATCTTTACCCAAGGATTAAGACACGTTTTTTGTTTAATCCTAGGTAACATCGCTAGTCTAAACTATTCACTAAAACAATGGCATAATATATGGTCAATTATTGTGATTCCTATTACTCTAGATATATAAATTGCTTATATGGAAGAGCATCCCGGCTCTAGACTGACCGCTCTATTTGTTTTATTTCCCAGATCTAGTTGAAAGAAGGTCGCATTTCTAAGCCATAAAATAAATAAACGTGTTATCAATTGACTAAACATAAAAACAACACACAACGAATAAGCATCCAATTTTATAAACTAAACCAACACTTTAAATTATCATAATACATGGTTGATGTGTTTCAAAAAGCTTTAAATTTTATAAGACTCGAATTACCATTTATTTAGTGGAACCCAAGGGTAAAGTATAACCTAATATATAGTATAATATTTTAGGTAAGACCAGGTCATCCACAAGGATTTGATTATGTTCGTATAATCACAAGTTTTAAAGACAAACTTTAATAACTTTTTCAAATAAGATATGTTTGATGATGGGATCTGTAATAAAGAAGAATGAGTACTCGGATAGTTCCATATAATTCCTTAGCAAATTGGCATTATTACGATCATTCGCTTTTAGGCTTAATTTTATAAAAAAGGTTTTTAGGTAAAAAAAAACGTTTTTCACAAAAATCAACTGGTTTTAAACTAAGATTAATATATTCTGGAACCTTAATTAAATGTGTCAATCAAACAATTCAAAGTTACTATTATATCAAATTTATTTTGTTTATCAACTAACGTTAGAGGATTTCCTCTAAACAAACGAAATTATAGGTCATAGAGCATCTTTTTATAACTTAGTACACAACGGGCCTTTCGACCTATATCATTATGTATATAAAATCAAAGTTGATGAACAAGGTTAATAAGATTAGACACGATAGGATTTCTTTAAACATATCTTAAGAATGAAACATGATATCGCAATAATACCAAATGCTTGTTTATTATACATTAACATCACTATAGTAGTCATAGAGGTTTAACCTCTCATGGCTACGGAGTTCATAATGACAAAGTTAAATAGATAGATAAGAAACATACGAGATTCGGATAGGAAATGGATCAAAATACCACCCGTTACAAGTATTGAATCTTACTAAACCGTATTATACTTAAATACTATAAACCGTCTTCGTCTTCGTCAGAATTTCGTGGTTAAAATTCAGGGATTTGATGAAGAGATTTGAGAGAGATTTTTTCTTGGAAGTGAGTGTGTGTAAAAATGAGAAGAAATCCTGTTTATTTATAGGCTGGTCGGAAGGCCCCTAATGTGCGGCGAACAAAGATTATAAAGTGCGGCGTTATTCATATTAATAATTCGGGTTTATTTCTTCATTAATGCATCAGTGCAAGTGTGGGGGCACTTCCAGGAAAATCTGGCGCACTTTGAGTATTAACTGACTTCATTTATTTCGTTGATAAGTACGGCGAACTAAGATATAAGTGCGGCACACTTCTTGGTATTTTTGGGAGTTATTTTTTCTTTTCTTTAACTTTGCTTTCGAATGGTTATTATATTAATAATCACTTGTATTTCAAAACAGTTTCACGAGCTACGGACAGTCTTCAAGTGACATACACATATTTCATGCTATTATGTATCAAACGTTCACGAGAATTTATATAAATATATGCAATTACACCCATTTAAACATGTACATAATTAAGGCGTTATCAAAATACCTTCTACACTTTGCTAGTGCCTTGCATCAGCAAAATCAAAGCGGCGAAAACAATAATTCATTTATCTCAGTGAAGTTGCGCAGAAATTGTCTTTTACAAGAGTTACTGGATTTATAAACTTTCGCGGGCATATAGACAAATAATAAAGCCAGCATCCCTCAACATAAGGGATTTGTTTGTTTTTTTTTTATTTACACAAATCACTCAGATAGGGGTTTTTTATATTGTGGAGTTCACTCAATTTGAACAGTACATAATTTTGATAGATACCTTAAGCTGTACAAGACAAATAAAACATGAAGTTGCGGCCGTGGAGCACCTAGACAAAATCTCAAAGAGACAAAATGTGTTATTGATGTGGGATGAAGTATATATGTTTTCATGGTGCCAAACCCTAAGCCCTTATATCAACTTTAGAACTTTTTCTCTTTGTGTGTTAATACCAAACGCTTTTACACGATAACTAAGGGCTGGCCCATAACTGAGATATTGAACACATTGGTTCTTTGAAATCTTGGGAAATTTTTAGCAACAATAAAAAGCGACGAAATTGCTGCGAATAATGGGAGAGATAATTTTACCTCTTATCAGCTTATATTTTTTATAAACATTTACCTCGCTGCGGGTCTAGTAAAGAAAATTCAAGCACAAGTTCTAGAGGTAGGTAAATTATTGGCACTCTCTTAAAAATATGCAAAAGGTTATGCATCAATAGGCTGAATATACCTCACAGTTTACGTGGATTGATTTTTGCTACGTTATGATGTGTAATCGAGTTGGTATTAGTTGCCTTATTAAGTGTATACTTTTTTTGTAATTTTTGAAAGAAAAAGAGTTTTTATTATTTTTTTTTTATCAATATCAGTTTGAAAGGTTGGCTAAGATTACAGGGAAAATCATAGAGGGATAGGATTTATTGATTTTTCCTATTCTGGACCCCCATTCCACACTTAATTTGAACAATTGCCCTCATAGGTGAGTGAACTGAATATAAATATAGAAAAATAGGGATAAAGAAAAAATTTAAAAAGAAATTGGGTACTTCCGAGCATAAGATAGTGTAGCTGCGAGAGAGCTAAATTTGAGCGAGCGTCATAATTTTCAAGTTCTAGGATATACTACTTGCAAAAGTAAATAAACAAAACACACAAAAAGAAAATATTTTTAGGGTTGGTTTTTTTTTTTTTTTTTATGAGGGGACTCCTCCACGCTAAGATTAAAGCACGGGTTGCCTCGAGGAGAAGTGCTTAGTTTAGCGAGTCATTAGCTAGAGTCGTACTTTGGAGAGGTTCAGTTTTTGGGATTAGAAGGGAGTGATTTATTTCCCCTGTAGCATTGGTTGTCATCTATCTTCATGTTAAGAGCTTGAGTCTATGGCCGGTTAACCTATGAACCGTCTTTCCATTTTTACGTATAGTTCAACATATCTGGTTGGGAATATTGATGTTTAGATACAGATGGTTAAGGGGGGCCCCATGAGATCTGTGTTTTTCGGTTGTTTTGAATTTTATATTAGAATGGGAAATAAGCGCACTTTTTTCCATGTTTGATTCATTTTCATTTTGAGTTTTCTGTGCATACCAAACTTTGGTTCTTGCTTTGTATAGACGAAAAGTTTTCCATTATGCGTGATGGTGGGAGGAGAGTTCGTCTCCTAAAACTCGTTTGTTTGTAACTGGAAACATTCTTTCCTCTCTCCCACGGCGATGAGAATCAGATTACAATTTTTTAGTGGCAGTATGACGATGTTCTATTTCAATTGGTAGATGGCATGTTTTATCGTAATTTATTTTTTAGTGAGATGTTGGGTATATCATTGAGGGTTGATAAGACAAAATAAATGAATTGAAATAAAGATTGGAAACAAGAAGGACCAAAGTCGTCATTGTAGAAGTCTTCAAAAGATAAGAATTAGAAGATTCTCTTAGATTTGGTCAAAGATAAAGATAATATTTAATTGATTTTCTTTTAAATTAATCTTTATTAGTTCCAATGTAAACTTTGACTCCTTATACTATAAAAGGAGGTCTAAGGTATGTAGTTTATGCATCCTCAGCATATACTGCGTAAATAAGCAATTTTCAACTGGCTTTTTCATTAAGCATTTGCTTTTCAAAATAGTTTTTAAAATCTGTTTCTAGTAGCTTTTTGGCCAAGTTTTAAGATGGTATAAGTTAGAAAGTCATAAGGATCCGTTTGTGAGCTTAAAATTAAGCTCATAAGTTGCTCTATCTGCTGTTTAGGTTCCAGTTTATTGCTTATTAGAATTTTCAGCTTATGGCTTTTGATCTTGCTTTAATTCAGCTTAAATTTGCTTATTAGGATTAGTTATAGGTTAGTAGTAGCTTATTTAGAACTAGTTTAGCTTATTCAAATTTTCTAGATAGTAAGTTAAGTCAAAAGTTTTATCAAAGTTCTAGTTGATTTCTAGCTTATTCATTAGCTTTTACAAAAAGTTGCTTTTACAAATTTTGCTTATTCTTAGCTTTTCTACAACTTTGTTTTTAAAATTTTCAAAAAAAAATAAAAAAAATAGCAAAAAGCAAGAGGCAGGATTCGAACCTGTGTCCTCTTGCTTCAAACACTTCTTCCTACATTTATTCTATAACCACAATTTCATTTTCTTTTTAAAAATACAAGCCGTAGCCTTTCATTAGCTGTTTAGGGCTTATTGTTTAAGCTTATTTTTAGTTATAATTTTTATAAAATCAATCTCGTCATTTTACACTTTTGGTATTTTTTTCTAGTTTTTTAGAAGTTCATTTACTATTTTTAATAATTTTTCTTTGTTAAAATTTTAAAAAATCATAAAAAATAGAAAATAATCAAAAAAATAATTTTCTTTTTTGTAAAATTTTCTTTTATCATATTCTAGGCTTAGGTTTGAAATTTACTATAGTAGGGTTAATATTTTGTAGTTTCACTTTTTAAAGAACGGGATTTCATTCCCGTTTTCGTTTTCTTCGTTTTTAGCTTTAATTACCCTCGGTTTAGAATTTCCTTAGCATTTTCTTTTAAATAATCAATTAGGATTAGGAAAAGTTTAGAAAATCAATTTAGGGGAAACCCTAAAATGGGCTTTACAAACGTTGTTATAAGATCATTGCATATCTTTTCCTAAGATATCTCATGCATATCTCTTAAATTGGTTACTATTATTTGATACTAAACGGTACTAAACTATATATCAGTACTTAACCTTTTTGTATTTCATACTAATTACAACTAGCGGTACTAACTAATATAACTAACGGTACTAAGTCAGGAATTTATAATTCCCAACTATCCTCCCATAAACATGATTGTTGAACTTGTTTAACTTCATGTTTCTCTGATGTATATATCTTGAATTTCTTGGAGAATGTATCCAAACACTCTGTCAAATCTTTGATCCATCCTTTGATTTTGGCTATCCTTCTTTATTAGCAACATATCTTTTCAGCAACACAGCAACATCCAACTAGGTTGGCTTTGTAGTTTTTGGCAAACTACCAGCCAATAACGGATTTGATTTTCCTTTACCAGTAGCCATTTACTCTGGGATAGCCAACTCTTTATTTCAAAAACATGGTGAGTTGATTACCATACAATTTTTGGTAAACTGTCAACCATCAACGGATTTGATTTGTCTTTACCAAAAACCGTTTGCTTTTCGACTAGTCAATGCTTCATTGTCATAACATGGTGCATTGATAACCATATAGTTTTTAACAAACTATCAGCTATCAACAGATTTGATTAGTCTTTACCAGGAACTGTTTGATCCTAGACTAGCCAACTCTTCACAGGGAAGCAAGGTGAGTTGAGAACCATACAATTTTTGGTAAATTGTCAACCATAAACGGATTTGAGAAGTCTTTACCATAAGCTGTTTGCTTATGGACTAGTCAGTTCTTATGCCTGTTAAGCATGGTGAACTGATGACCATTTGTTGTGTGGTTTTGAAACCAACACTCAAAGATCCTTCTCACCTCCATCATGGCCTTCAGACTCATCAATTTGATTTTTGATAAGTCTAATTAACTTTAATGCCATAGTACTGTCTTCTTCAGATTCCAGCTTAAGTTCTAGCATTTGCAACAACACTTTCCTTTTTAAAGGATACCTTTCTTCCACAAGCATATGAATGACTATTCCCTCCTTAGTCATTAATGTATGTACCCTTGAAGAACTGTGTAGCTTCCAACTTACTATCTTCCAATCCTGCTGTGAATTCCAAAATTCATCTTCATCATTTGGATTGAACATTATCATCAAATCTCCCCAAAGTATTCTGTCAAAACCTTTAGGTATTTCATCTTGATATCTGTCCATCACAAGTTTATATACATCATTCAAGTCTTCTTTATCAAATATGGAAAGCTCTTTCATCAAAGTACTAAAGAATCTCTTCTGTCTATTGCTTCTAACCACCATATTTAGATTGATCTCTTCTATGTCTTTGGTTTCATCATCTTGTAATTTAGTTCCCAGACATACAGATTTCCATTCTATGATAGGATACTTCTTGTCAAGTATTGAATAATCCACCTCCTTATCTTCATCTGGAGCTATTGTTAAGCATAACCTCGGCTCATCATCATTATCATTCTCAGAAGTGTCTTGTCTATATCTTCTTTTCCTTGACTTTATCTTTTTCCTAGTACCAAGTTTTCTTTTTCTTGTACCTTCTTCTTCTTTATTTTCTTCCTTAGTACTTTCAAATTCTTTATGAATCTCTTCCTCATCCATACCAGCTGCTTTCTTGTTCATCTTACCAATCATCTTCTCATCTTCAACAGACCCAACAGGTATAAAACTTTGATTAAACTCCTTCTATCTTTCACATATAGTTTGAATTTCTTCAAAATTCTTGTTTTTCAAATCAGAATGCTTGAAGTTTCCTACATGCTTCAAATAGGTCATCATTTGATTTCTTAGCTGATTCTTTGTAGGTGGTCTGTTCTTGATAGCCTCAGATCTTTGTTGAGCAAGAAATCTTCTTTGTACAGTAATGGCATAATGAAGGAATTTTGCTCTCTCTTCAACTGTGAACTTTTCTCTTTCTTCCTCTTGAATTCTTGCAGCTAGAATTCTATTAGCCTCAATTCTAGCCTGAATGAAATCATATTCATTAGAGAGTGCAGCCTTTGTAGCTTCTTTTTCATCCAACCTTTTATTCTCCTTTTTAGCTTCCCACTCCTCTTGAACCTTTCTGGCCACCTCTTCATCATTTGCAAGCTGTTTAAATTTCTTTTCAGCTTCAGTAATACCTTTTGATTCAGTATCAGATTCATCCTCCTCTTCAATCCTCTTTTTGCCTTTATCTTTTGGATCAATCTTGGGAAGAGGTCTCAAAGTCAATTTTGATCTTGTTGAAGTAGTCCTTGGTCTAGCAATGTCGTCAGAATCTTTAATCTCAACTCCTTTTTGCTTAGCCTTATCTTGGCTCATTGCTACCAAAAACTGAGCAATGGTTTAATCATCCTTGAGAATAGTTATGGGAGCAGCACTTTCATCTGAATTACCATCTTTTGGCTCAGCAGTACCTTTATCAAGCTTGTCGGTACTATCTTTTGTTCTGACAGTACCTTCTTTTTCTCTGTCGGTACCTTCTTTTTCTCTATCGGTACCTTGTTTTTCTCTATCAGTACCTTGATGCAAATCAGCACTTTCCTTATCTTGAGCATCCTCAATCTCTTGGTAATCCATTGCATCATCCAAAAGATTATCAAAATCATCAAAAGCTGGATCTTTGTGTGCAGTTGGTTCACCTTTGGAAGATTTGACAGCTTTTCTCCCCTGTTTGGATACTCCTCTTCTCTTTTTCAATCTGGTAGCCCTTAGCCAAGCCTTATGATGGTTGATAACAGGTCTGGCTCTCTTCTGAAGCTTCTTGATCTGAGCTTTCAATCCAAGAATTTTTGAATCTTGTGTTGTTACCTGCTTACATAAAGACATGCAAAGATCATATACACTTTGGAGAGTCAGACCATCCTCACTCCTTGAAAGGGATTTATCACTGGATGACTGACCTCCAACATTCCTACCAGAAGCCTCTGGATTGGAATCAGGAATAGAAGTAGGAGAAGAAGGTCTGAGAGATGGGTCAGGCTGAGACTCAGAAGGTGCTTCAGTTAGGTGAGTAGGAGATGGTGTAGGTTGTGAGTCAGATGGTCTTTCTGAAATTTCACCCTCAACCTCTATTGGTTGGACCAACATAGAGTCAAACAAAGGCGTGACCTTTCCTGAAAAGTTTTTACCTTTCTTAACCATAAATGTCAAAACCTTTTTAGTTAAAGTGGGTACTGGAAAATGATCCATAGGCATAGGTACATTCTTTAACTGTTTGCTCAAAAAGATTTGCAAAAATCTTAGATACATTACGAATTTCTTAGTAGCATCCAAGTGTCTCATCATACCATCAAAAATTAATTTTGAAAAGTTGTATTTCTGATTGGTTGTCAAACAAATCACTGCAGTGACAATATTAGTGGGAATTTGATCCCAAGAAGTACTTTTAGAACTTATGCAGTGATTCATGGTATTAAAGAGAAATTTCCAATGAGGTGAAAAGAGGGCTTTGTTAAAAGTTAAAGTATTTAGGTCCCCCTCATACCCCATTAACTGTATAGCATCAAATATAGCCTGATTGTTCAAAGTATCTATCCCATTGGCATCATTAAAAAGAAGGTCACTTTTTATTGATGCCTCCGAGATAGTTACAGGCTTGCCAGCAACAATGGCATCTATATACCTAATGTTGTTGACTGTTCTGGACTTAGTAGTTGTCCAAAACTATTCAACAAACGAATTCGAGATAGTGGGACTTACAGTGAGTGCAAAATGAATTGAACTACGTGTCAGGAAGTCCATAATCTGATGAAACTCAGTATTCCCATCATTCTTTTCTATGTAGGCAACCATATTATGCTTCGGGTAGAAATCCATACCAGCCATTATTAAATCGATGTTGTTGAATGAGGAGGATGAAAAATTAGGGTTTCTGAATTGAAATCAATTAGGAGAGTTTAGATGAACAAATTGTGTAATTGAGATGGTTTTATATAGGTTAGACAAACCTAAGAGCAAAGAAACCGTAACAAGTTACACTTTAGACCCTTGGCGGTATTTTCTCTAACGGTTTTATAGCGGTACTATCGTTGCCCAACGGTACTAACTTTGCATTGTCGGTACTAACTTTTGGTAACCAAAAATTGAACAAGTTAGACAATAAAAACTCTGCAGTACCATCCATATCTCTCTCTAATGACTCTCTAGAACCCAAGGAACTGAAAGAAAGAATCACCATTGGCAAAAGTTGTCTGCTCATATAACATTCTATACAAACTATACACCAAATCATCTTTCCTCCCCTCAATTGTAGCTACAGATTCAATAATCTAATGCTAACCACCAAAAAGTTAAATCTTGTGACATCAAATGCTTTGGTGAGAAGGTCTACAACATTAGAATCTGTATGAATCTTGACAACCTCTATCAGTCTCTTCTCATAACAATCTCTTATAAAATGGAAACGAATCTCAATATACTTGGTCCTTGAATGAGCAACATGATTTTTGATAACACTTATAGTGCTCTCATTATAAATATAGATTTTGGTGTTCATGAAATTGAAACCATAATCCATCATCTGATTCTGTATCCATAATACTTGCCTACAACAGTAACGACCCACTCTGAAAAGGAGGCCGAAACGTCATAATCATGGTGTCATATCAAAGCATAATAAAGGTATAAGCCATATCTTCCAAGAAATTGACATCCACCTGTTGTTGATTTTCTGTCAAGGCTGGCTCCTCCATAATCACTATCTGAGTAAGCTTCAAGTTCAAAAGGTAAATCCCTAGGATACCATAAACCTAATTTGGGTTGATGTTTGAGGTACCTAAAAATCCTTTTTACTGCATTTAAGTGTGAGGCTTTTGGAGTGACTTGAAATCTAGCACAGGCACAGACAGCAAACATGATGTCTGGCCTTGATGCAGTTAAATACATTAGAGAGCCAATCATAGACCTGTAGACATGTACATCTACATCTACACCATCTTCATCCTTGACCAATGGTTTATTAGACTCAATAGGAGTAGTAGCTGTTCTGATGGAACAAAAATCAAACTTCTTTAAGATGTCAGCTACATACTTGTCTTGACTAATAAAGATTCCATCAGGTTGTTGCTTCACTTGAAGTCCTAAAAAGAAAGTGAGTTCTCCCATGGAGCTCATTTAGAATCTTTTGTGCATACAATCTTTAAACTCTGTACACAAAGACTTCTTTGTAGAACCAAAAATAATGTCATCCACATACACTTTGACTAACATAATGTCACTCTTTTTCTTCTTGATAAATAATGTTTTGCCTATGGTACCTCCCCTAAAACCATTTTCCATCAGAAAAGAATAAAGTGTCTCATACCAAGCTCTAAGGGCTTGATGAAGACCATAAAGAGCTTTAATCACATTATAGACTTTGTTTGGATAAGCAGGATCAACAAAGCCTGGAGGTTAATAGACATACACCTCCTCTTCAATAGTGCCATAGAGAAATGCACTTTTAACATCCATTTGGTAGACAGTAAATCACATGTATGATGCAAAGGCTAAAAATAACCTAATTGCCTCTATCTTGGCAACTGGTGCAAAAACCTCATCATAATCTATACCTTCAACCTGTCTAAACCCTTATGCTACAAGCCTTACTTTATTTTTCACAACAATACTTCTCTCGTCTCTCTTATTCCTGAAGACCCACTTTGTGCCAATAACCTTTTTCCTATATGGCAAATCAACAAGTACCCAAACCTTCTGTAATTTGAACTGTAGCAATTCCTCTTGCATTGCTTCTACCCAACTTTCATCTTGTAAGGCTTGTGATATGTTCTTGGGTTCTTCTTGGGAGAGAAAACATGCGAACAGACAATTCTGATGGTCTTTATGATTTGGTATGTTCTGATTATAGATGTAGCTTACCAAAGCTTGTTGTACTAAAGAAGCCTTTTGAATCTTTCCTCTTGTTTGAACTGCTGATTTAGGATCTCCTAGAATTTGACCTTTAGGGTGATCCTTGTGAACTATGAGTGTGGGAATAGGACTAACATCAATGGTGTTATCCATATTGTTGAAATCAGTCTCTACACCTACATCATCATCATCATCATAAGCTCCACTGAATATGCCATCATTTGGACATGCATTTGAAACATCTTCTAAGTCAGGCATATTTAGATCAGTGGGTAGATCAGCATTAGGGAGAGTAGATGCATCAGTAGGTATTTGTCCTCCAAGATAGACAAAAAATGATTCACCAGCATTTGCACCTGTGAGAGTACTAGCAGCACTAACATATGGTGTGGTAGCAGTACTAAGTTTGTTAGTACTGGTAGCCTAAGTTGCCCTCTTTTGAGATGCAATATTCCTCTTTTCTTCTTCAAAAGCTTGTCTTGTAGCATCATCCAAAGCTTTAGCAACCACTTCTTGAGCAATCATCTTCTCAAGTTCATCATGCAAGACTTGTTCATCTTCTATCATCTGATGTTATCCTTCCTTATCAGCAACATCTTTTGTAACTTATACATCATTGTCTTTAGGAGAACTTTAAGAATGTTTTTCATGTACAGCTGGAGCAACATCTTCTATTGGAATTCTTGTCCTATGAGGTTGTAGTGGAAGCAGTATGTATTCCTGAGTAGGTCCTTTATCTTTTCCTAATGAACCTGCAACATAAGAATCTTGTGTACCTGCATCCACATTAACCTGATTTTCTACACTAACAGGAATATAGTTCATTGAATTGATGAGAAAATCAAGATCAAACATCCAATTAGGACCAGTTCCTGTCACATTTGGTTGATCTTCAAGAAAATCAATGTGCAGATTCTCTTTTACCCTTTTGGTCCTTTTGTTGTATACTCTAAAGGTTTACTAGTAGTAGAGTATCCAAGCAAATAACCTTCATCAGATTTCCCATCAAATTTGCCCAAGGAATCTAAGGTGTTTAAAAT
>BQNB010121648.1:0-20424 GCA_026074375.1 Tanacetum coccineum
GGATCAAAGCAAGCTTATGCTAGCTTATGAAAAGGGTTCGAATGGATTAGGGTATCAAATGGGTCGATTAGGATAGGTTTTAGGAGTTTCTAAAATGGTTTAGCTTGTACAAATGGTTAGAATAAAGTTTATAAAAGATCTAAAATATGTCAAAAGTTTATTGAACAAGATGAAGACTTACTAGAACTTGAAAATGGGTCGAACTAGATCAAGAACAAGTGAAACTTTTGATAATTTTGTGTGTTGTGAAAGAGTGTGTGTGTTCGGCTATATATAAGGCTCGAAGGAGTGGTGCCCAAGTTGTGTAACACACCCAAAATCAGGTAGTAGCGGAATGGTAACAATGGGATGCTACGTCAAAGTACAACAATCAAGTTATAGGAAACGACCATAAATGGACATTTAAGACAAGATTTCATTCGATGCCATAGCAAAATATCAGAGTTTATACATTAGGTCCTATATGTTTTAAAAGAGTAATAAACATTTCAAGTACATATATAATCAAACAAAAGCTTCATAATACCCAAAAGATGACTTAAGTTTTTTAAAGATAATAAAAGTTGCATTGAATATAGATAAAACACAGAATCCGTCTTCATTGATATCCGCCACGGCTCCCCTCCAATCTTCATACCCTAGGACCTGAAATTACATGCTAAAAGTCAACACAAAGGTTGAGTGAAATCATAGGTTTATCGGTAAAAAGGGTGGACCACAAGATCGAAGTAATAGTAGACTCTGAAACACATTCAGTAGTCCAAAACGTTTATTATTGCACTAAGCTCATGACCCCGAAGCCTTAACTAGATTTGTGCCCCAATCAGAATATAGGATGCTTGCCAACAACCTAACACCTCTCAATGTTAAATGCACCTTGATCAAACTAGTGACCCAAGGAAAGGTGGGGATTGTCAGTCCCGATAGATCTATCCACAACACTCGCGCTTACTACAATAGCAATTAACGGTTCATGATAAATAGGGACTTCACGGCAATAAGGTAACTTAGCAATAATATTCAGGCAGTAATCTGGATAGCATACACTTTGTAAACACTTTGAAAACACTTAGAAAAACACTTGTGTCCAATAGTAAAACAAGCAATGTAATTCACCCCGTAGATTTTGTAAAACAATCACGTAGTAAAAAGGGGGCTATGAACTCACCTCGAGTGAATGGTAATCAACAAGTATTCACAATAGAAAAATGCGTCACGAAGGAATCCGAAGGCAACCTAATCCAATATAGGTCGTATAAGTACTAAACACTTTGATTATTTATAGGTCGTATAGCTCATCATACTATCGTTCGGGCTATCATAATTAAGAGGTCATGTAGTGACGTATGAGGAGCTAGGACACTTTAAATCGTAAATCCAACAACTCGTCGATACACCACCCCGAAGAGGCCTCATTATGAAACTCCCTAGTAATATAGTACTTTGATTAACTAATACCACATATAATTCTATATAGCTACATCACCATCTAATCGTTTTAGTGAAATCATATTTATAAAGTAAAAACGTTTATAAGTATACTTTAGTAAAACTGGCGTAACTTTCTCGTTTTAAGTCCGTTTCTTTTTTAATTCGCGTATTTCTTTTTCGTTTCCTAACGCCACGCCTTCGAAAAAGACGAGTTATCAAAATATAATATTTTCAAAATCTGAGTTTTTTGGATGAATAGTGATTTTTACTATTCATAACAGTTATATATTTATTTTTATAGATTTAGTTATCGTAAATCTCGTAAATGTCGTAACTTATTCGTTTTAACTCCGTTTTTAGCGATTCTTTCGAGCATGTCTTCGTATTTAAAAGTTTTTATAATAATCGATTATTTGGATGTTTTAAAAGTATAAGTTCTGAGGTTGAATAGTAACTTTTATAAAAATAGTTTATAAAAGTATATGAATTTTAACGAACTTGAAATCGTCGTAACTTTTTCGTTATAAATTGGTTTTTCCGAGATTCTTTACCATTCCCATGATCCTTTGGACATGGTAGTATCTTATAAAATCATAAATAGAGGCTAGTAAATTTTTGAATTCACACGCCCCTAAATGGGTTTTTCTCAAAATGTTGTTTAAAAGTCATTTTTATAACCTTTTAGCGTGAACCACTATTGTTACAAGTCCCATTACCAACACCTTATTAACAATGTATACATACTTAGGGTTCCTAGTCATGATATAATTCAACCACATAACACATGAATAATTGTACAAAAATAAAATCACAAGCAAAAAATAGGTTTTACATGTTTAAAGCATCCTAAAGGTGATTTTCAACTAAACATAGAACTTATATACACATAAAAAACGATAAATGTAAAGAACATAAATGGTTTAGTAACCTTATGGTATTTTAAAAATGATAACCCAACACAATCTAAACCCAGTTTAGTTAATAAACCCAAGCTTGCAAGATCTTGATCCCTAAACCCGAATCTTCCATTTTCTTGCTAGACACTTGAAAGACTTAATCAACCTTCAAATCTTCTAGGACATCTTAGATATGATGTAGAATATATAAATGTGTAAATTAAATTTTGGTATGATTTGTGTTGGTCCTTGTGGTTTCCGTGAGCTAGAGAGGAAGGGGTGACGTAGAGATTTTTGTGTGTTTTACACCTTGGGGGAAATGGGGAATATGAGTGAGAATACTTTCTATTTTAGGGCATTATATACCCTAAGACTATTCAGTGAGGGGGGAGGGACATGTAGAGGATTTCTAGGGAAAGTATGGTCATTAGTATGGAAGCCTTACAAGTAAACATGTAAGTCTTGGTAAAAAACAATGGGAGGTATGGCTAGGTTTAATGGCAAGTGATGTACAAAAGACCAAGTTGAGATTTTTGTGATATTTCTTGATGTGTAAACACCAAATCCGGTTTATGCATGCATAAGTGTAAGATATTTTGTTATTTTTAGGTATTGGGTATAAATGTGGGTATTTGTTGAAGGGTAGAAAAGTTTTGGTGCTTCCGGGAATGCCTAAATGTATTAAATTGCGAAACGTAAACGTTTTACGCAACTAATAAAAATAAAATATTTAAAGTTGATCATTACTTTCATAAAAATAATATATTGCTTGCTTGACGAAAACTTTAATTCGTTTGGTGTTCGTTTACGTCAATTGTTGATTTTTAGTTTACGCGATTTTACTATATAATAAGAATTAAAAGTAAACGCGTACGAGAAAAAAAATAATTAGTAAAATAGATGACGTCATAAATGACCTGAAAATACAGAATGTTACAAGTTGTATAGAGTGGAGTGGTGGCCAAGGGTAGCTAGGATGACTATTAGAGGCTAGCATGTAGCTTGGAGAGGTGTAGGGTTGTGGTGATGGTTCGAATCACCAAGGAGGTAATGGAGGTGGTTTGATTGGCTTGGAGCCCAAGGTGGTGATGGAGATGGTATGGTGCTAGCTAGGTGATGACAATGTGGTAGGCTAGGTGGTGCATCATGGTGGTGGAAGCTTGCTAGGTTAGTAACTAGTTTCGACTAGTTTAGGGTTTTCGAGTTAGGTTTTTGGTTTTTGGGACGAGTTAGGGTTAGGGTTGTAGGGAAAATAGTTTAAATGTTGTGCATTGGAGTGTTGTAACTTATGTTAGATAGATTGTACGAAATCTCAAAAGAAATTGGTGGGAAAATGGCATCATTTGAATTCTATGCGTATTCGGATTGTACTTTGGGCTTTAGGAGGTTATACATTGGTTTTAGAGGGAAAAATAATTCAAAAGTTATGCATTGTACACTTGTACACATGACTTGAAAGCTTGTACATTTATTTTGTATGTAAACATTACATATAGTTAGGGTTTTGTTATGAACGTTAACGTATAAAGTCCGTTTTACAATAACGTTTTAGATAATATGTTAAATATGTAACACCCCCAAAAATGTGACGCAGCGGAAATATGTCAGGGGGCATTATCTAACGCTCCTCCAAGTAGGTTTGACAACTTGAATATTTCATCCGAAATATTCAAGTATCTTTAACTTGGGATCACAAACGTTAAAGCTCATATCCGAAAATTTCTATTCAAGTCGTTTAACAACATAAGTTAAAACGCTCTCCTTTCTCTTCGACGAAACACATTCTTTCTCTTCGATGAAACATTCTTTCTCTTCGACGAAAGCATTCTATCTCTTCGACGAAACATTATTTCTTTTTGACGAAAACATTCTTTCTTTTTGATGAAAACATTCTTTCTCTTCTACGAAACATTCTTTCTCTTCCACGAAAACATTCTTTCTCTTTGAAGAAAACATTCTTTCTATTTGATGAAAACACTCTTTATCTTTCGATCACACATCTTCCTTCTCACTCAACCACGCCTCTACAACCATAGAGATGCTAATCTCTTTCCTCTACTATTTCCGCTACCACCTTTAAGATAACCTTATACCTCGTCATATGATTGTTTTATAAATATTCACAATACTCGAGAAGACCACCATCCATCTTGACATTGTCAAGCTCGTCGTCTTTATCTTTGTTTGTTTTCTTTATTATTATTATTATTATTACTATTATTATTATTATTATTTATTTTTTTCGCGTACAAAACACACCGAAGATACGTCACCATTTCCTTCGGGACAATGTCCAAAAGGAAACATCTCCATCGAAAAGGTTGCGTCTGAAGATAACATCGCCGACATTCTTTCTTTACCCCTCAAGCGTGAGTCATTAAATTATCTTCGCCAAGGTTTAGGAATGATGGAACACATTCCATAAATCGTTCTCTTCTTTTCTTCTAGTTTCGATTCTAGTCCGTGTTCCATTCCATGTCGTGACAACTTAACTACTTCATCCGAAGTACTTTAAGTATTTTTAATTAGCAAAATGCAAATTAAAATGTCACTCTTTTTGAAAAATTCATCAATTTCTCCAAACATCCCTCATGTTGGCGGTCTGGTGGCCCCCAGATCTATTCTGGCGGCCCCTAGATATATCTGGGACCGCCGACAGCAGCTTGTAATACCATTCAATTTTTGTTCTTAACTCTTCCTCTCTTCTGCTATGAGCTGACGTCTACTCCACACCAAAACCTATACCCAATATCTCTCTCTAGATTAATGGGTCATCCTCATATCTTAATTCTCATAAGCATCGTTGCTTATAGTGTCAATAGTCAAGTGAATTTCATCATGAAATGCGTCTCATTCTCAAACACAATCCTTACAATCATCATACTCACAAATCCCATCACATCTTGGTCCTCACTTCTCGCAAAAGTCTTTTCTCACATCAAATAGCCTTTTCACTTCTAAATGATTTTTCTTTCAAGAGTCCTTTCACTTCTAATAAGTCTTCTCACCTTTAAATGTCTCTTTTCTCTTCTAATATTATTGTCACTATTCCTCCTATATCCCTTGACAACTTAATTATTTCATCTGAAATATTTAAGTAATTTGCGAAATGCAAATGTCACTCCTTCGCTAAACTTTCTACTTTCTAGAAAGTGAAGAACATAAAGAATATATTCAATCTTCAAGTGTTATTGAGTCACCACATTGGTGAGTCTCTCATTATTCTTCCACCATGAAAGATAATTAACTCCTCATTTCTTTCCCACTTGTTCGCAACATTGTCAACCAAACAAAACACGAAACAATACCTTAAAATTCCCAATCATCCACCTTTGTCTCGTTAGGGTCATATGCACATCTAATTGTTGGTGCCAAATGATTTATCAATCTTTTCTATAACCTCGTGTCAACACCTTTCCTTCTTTAGTATTCGTCATCCTTTCCTACTTTTTGGGCTATATGGTATCATTTTCATTCACATCCAAGTGCACATCTTCTCCTTCCTCGTCTTATTTTTATGACTAAGTATATACACACCACACACACACACACACTCACAACATATATATATATATATATATATATATATATATATATATTGACATATTTTGCCAAGATATTATGTGTCATTCGTCTACTTTTAATTTATAGGTCTTTTCATAATATTTTTGTTGTCAATCATAAACGATTCCGATTCTAGTTTTTTAAAAAGTCGGTCTAATCTTTCTCGTTAAAACATTACATCTCGATTCTTTTTATTTCATCATTTAGGTTTATTTTTAAAATACTGGATTTATTGTGTCTAGTTTCTACTTCTCTTTCAAAATGTCATACTTTAGATTAATAAAACCTAGAAGTGCATGTCTAGTTCCCTGCTAATGTTTTGCTATATGTATATGTGCACTTGTCTACTAACTTTGTTTTGTAGCACAACAATATCTTGATTCCTTGGTTCCCCAAACAAGGAGGAGCATACACCGAGGGGGAGCACTTGCAAGCGCTCTACTCATTGTAAATTGCATCGTACTTCTGGAGCTATCACTGTAATTTATCTGATCTATGGACGTTTGGACGTCAATATACAAGGAATGATATTATCATGGGGACGCAATATGGGTTCATTCGTACTCCAAATACTTCACCTCCTCTACTTCAAAATCACCCTCAACCTTAAGGTCCTCTTCTCATACCTTCAACTTATATACTTGAAGTACCTACCTTCTTTTCAAGCCTTCTTCTCATTTCTCATAACCTCGTCTAAATTATCCAAGAAACACAAAACCACCTCAACCTTATTTCTCATGCTGTCTTCTCATTCCGCCAACCAATATACTTGGAACATCTACATTTTCCTCATTCCTTCATCCTATACACTCAAAGTACCTACCTTCTTCTCTTGCCTACTTCTCATCTCTCATGACCTTTTCTAAACTATCCAAGGAACACACAATCACCTTCACCTTTATTTCTCATATCTTCTCCTCATAATTCAAACCTATATACTCGGAGCACGTACCCTCTTCTCATGTCTTCTTCTCAAACCTCCAACCTATATGCTCCAACCATAATCCACATTATACCTTTTTGCTTCGACAAAAGGGGGAGAAGGGAGTGTAAACGAGTAACTTTTAAACTTTACTATGTGCTATAGTTTACATATTTTGTCATCATCAAAAAGGGGGAGATTGTTAGTGCAAATATTACGATATTTAATCTATACGATCTCTTTATGTTTTGATGATGACAAACATGTAACTTGTAATACGTAACGTAAAGTGCGCAAGTTACTCGTAATCACAAATCATCAATGCATACACGTATCAACATCTCTCGACGTCTCAAGTATGCATCAAGACGGACATTGGTTTACACCCGACGTAAATCACATAAGGTATGTACAAACAATATTAAACTTGTAGGATGATCAAAGAAATACGTTTTTTTGTCTTAAACTTTATATTTTTATAAATACAACAAAACTATTTCTCAAAAATTATTTAGACAAATTATTTTTGAATTATAAAGAAATATTTTATTTAGTAATTATTTTGAATTTCAAAATCTGGTCATTTCCCCCTAAAATAAGTGTCACTTTCACTAGACAAGTTTGTCACCACAAAAAGACAAAAACAGGAGCGTCTGTCAGGGCGGTCCCTTAATTCGGTCGGCGGCCCCCTTAATTATTTGGCGGCCCCCTTATATATCTGGGACCGCCGTTTCCTCACAGGTTATTTTTTAGCTCCTATAAATAGTGGGTCACCTCCAACTATTTTCATAACCCTTTTGCTCGAATTTCTCTCAGTTCTTTCTCTCTTTAAATCTCACTAAATCTCTCTAAATCTATAATTATTTAAATTGTTTAATCTTGTTTAAATGTGATCTAATCTTCTACTCTTTCCTTCTCCCCTTAAGTGCAGGAGAAGAACTTCGGTCATCTTCAAGATCCGAAGTTATGTAGTCTAGTTCGTTCATTTGTAACATTTGTTACATATAGATCGAGTCTATGTCTTCCAATCTTTAGTAGTGTGTAAATCCAAATGATGTATATATTTGGATAGGTTTATTGTGGGTTGGTTAGTATTTTGGGCCTTAAAATACATTAAAGTAGTGGTAGATTGGTTCTAGCTAAGATTAGGACTCGAAATCTAGCTTAGTGTCAGAAAATAATGTAAGCGACGCGGTTTATGTGTTTAGGCCATAAAACACAAGGTTTGTTATGTTAGGCCATAAAACATAACGGGTTTGGTTGTAACCGAAGAAGGGCTCGACATCTAGCTTAGTGTCGGAAAATAATGTAAGCATTGGTATAAGGTTTTATCCGCCGAAAGGGAGCTTGTTGATTAGTGAGTAACTCTCGAGTTGGATACTCGAGGAGTGGAGTAGGGCGAAGAGGAGCTTCGTGACCAAACCATTATAAATCATCATGTCGGTTTGCATTTTCTTTTACATTTCTCTTTACTCATGTATTTGCATTTATCGCTTTACTATTACACTTGCATTGTGCTTATGATTGTGTAAATTGTTGTCTATGTTGTGTTAGTCATGGTTGTGTAAACTATTTTTTATTTTTTTATAAATCCTAAATGATTAAAAATATTTTTAGAAAAAAAGAATTATATTTTTTTGACTTTTATTTATTTTTTTATGAATTAAAAACTATTTTAATCTAAAAATATTATAAAAAATATTAAACTAATTCAGAAAATTTTGAAAAATTTAGGGAAAATACTTTGAACAATTTATGATTTAAGAAAAATAAAAGGGAACAACCAGCTTATCTTAATAAGCTGGAAATAAGCCCTTAAGGGCTGAAAGCTTATTATGGCAAAATGTGTATAAGAAATAAATGGTGTGGATATATAAACGAAGAAGTCCCAAGGGCAGTTGGTATGAAGGGTGTGTGTTAAGGCATTGGGGGTTAAGGTTGAGGTACTGGGTTCGACCCTGGGGCTTTCCTATACTCCTAATGTTTTTCACTTTTTAAAATTTCGTTTTGAAAAAGCTTCTAACCACTAAAATAAGCACTTTTTGAAAAGGGACTTTTTATGAAAACAACTAATAAGCCAGAAAAGAGCTTAATTAAGAGACAAATTATACTTAAAGGCTCAAGAAAGACTAAAATAGCTTTTAACTGTCTTTTTACACATAAGCTTTTCTAACTAAGCTCAAGTTTTGCCCTAATAAGTGCTACAAAGACCTTAAGAAATCAAACTAATAAGCAAAATCTAACCCCAAATAAGTAATTCATAAGCCATAAGCTCAGAAATCCTCAATTAGTCTTTTTGGGTAAAACCCCACCCGCCCCCTGTTGTATCACCAACAGCTTGAAGGCACTTTTAGCTAAAATTGTTAAGCTAATTAACACAAGCTAGACCTTAAACTAAAAACAAATTTGAGAAATTTGACCTCTAAATTAACACGTAAAAACTAAAATTAAGAAATTTTGTTTAGAAATAAGCTAGTAAAAGGACTTGAAAAAGTGACAGTTTAGATTTTGATATATAAAAGAACTAAAGGGCTAAAAGGCAAATTGCAACCTTAAAAATAAGCTAGTATAAGCTGTTTTAAGCTCCAAAAAAGCCCAAATATATATAGCTCTGAACCCCAACTAGCTTGTGCACTTAAATGTACATGTCTAAAAACAACCTATAGCTAACTTAAATTTAGGATTGAAAATGCCAAAAACCTTAAATAGAACTTGCATACCAAAAACAGTTTTGACCCAAAACCAATTAAACCAATGAAATAGTGCTATAACTTAAACTACCAGATTTAAACCATGAATACAAAACAATTTTGATCATAATTCAAAAACTCTAAGATTCAAATCTAAAAATCAACAGTTTTAACTTTTGTTAAAATCTGAGACTTGATCATTTGTTAATCTAAACCTTAAAATTCAATAAAATCTTTCAAAAAACTTGCCAAACATTAATCTAAACCGATTTTTTGGGGACTAATCCAAAGTGACTTTTAAAACACAAGAGTGCACTAACAGTTTTAACTTGTGGTTAAAACTGTTAAGCCAAACACTCCTTTAAAATCCTTAAACTCAATTTAACAAAGCAATAGATCATTAAAAATATATAGACTGTTAAAAACAGAGATTAAGTACCAACAATATTAAGCATGATTAAGCATTAAGAACACACAAATAAGCACTGAAATAAGCTCACACATAATAAGCAATTTTTTAGACTAAATCAAGCAGTTTTGCATGAAAATCAATTAAAAGTCATGAAAGCTAAATCATAAGCATAAAAAGCATTTGAAAAGAAAGATTAAGCATTAATAAGCAAAAGTAAACAGAAAATAAGCAGCAATAAGCAATGGAACAGTAATTGAGCAATAAAGTAAAATGATGAACTTACTTTTGCCTTTGAATAAGCCCTATAAGCTCATCCATTTCAGGTTTATCTTCTAATTGGCTTATTCAACTTTTTGAGTAAATTTTGAGGTAAATGCTTAAAATAGTGAAGACAACTTAATTAGCTTATTAGCTTATTATTAAACAAGCTCAAATCATGATTGCATTTAAGGTAAAAACATAATTTAAAACTGAATGAAATTAATTTTATTGATCTTAAAAGTGATTACAAGTTGCTTAAAAAGAAATTACATTCAAAAGAAAACAATAAGCTAAGATAACAATTAAGCTATTAAGAACTTAAATTAAGCTAAAATCCTACACGCCTTGTGGTGAGTGAGGAGTCCTACTTATATAGCTAAGAGGTAAAGCTTCTAGGACCCTAGGACGCTCCTCTTCAATCAATCCTGGCCCTTCAATCTTGATTATCCTCCAAGCAACATAATCTTGGCCCTTGATTTGCTGCCACGTCTCTCAACCAATAATATGCGTTGGGATTGCCAACGTGTCATTCTTTGGGTGATGTCAGGCGTGTGTCAGACCTTCTAGAAGGTTAGGGGCGAGCGTGAGTGTTTGGGGATTTACCCTGATTTGCGTTTGTTAGTGAGTAAGAATGGAGGGAAAGAAAAATGGGTGAAAAATATATACAATACATTTTGACTATGTATAACTTGGGGCGTTGACTCGGGTTTAAACTTTGACTTTGGCTCATGAAAAAGGGAGTTGGGCGGGGGCTTGTTAGGGATTTGGGACAAGAAAAGGATATTGGACTTAGGATGTTTTATAAATAGGTTCTAAGGCCATTAGGTTTAATTAGGGGCCTTTTTTTCTCTTAAAATACAAAAGTTTAATGGGTTGACCGATCCAATAAAATGGGTATGGGTTGAGTCCCATTAGGTTGTATGCTCTTTGGCATTCATTTTTTTAACATCTCTTTCCATTCCTGTCGCTAAGGTTGTGTGGTATGTTTTGCTTTGTTTTTGTCATTTATTGTATATCCGTTACTGAAGACCCCAATTGACAAAACCACACAATCTACTCTGTATTTTTCTTATATTTTTGGTCCTTAATTGGTCTGTTTTTAGCATGTTTATTAGTTAAAAAGGATGTGTATTAGCACATATCCAAATTCCCCCATACTAAGCTATTGCCGTGTCCTCACACAATGTCATAAACATACTTAGAAAACCAAAAACTTCAACCCTCTTAACTTGAATCTGCCTAGGTTATAGATTACAAAGACTATGATTGCTAATCGACCTCTATTGATCTATTTAGAACTATATCTACTAACTATGCCTAGGGTTCCTTTTATAGACTAAGGAAACCCTAATGGGCTTTAGAACGCGTACAAAGATCACGCATATCATTTCCTAAGATATCTCATGCATATCTCATAAACGGTACTAACTATCTGATCAGTACTAACATTTTGTACTATCAGTACAAATTACAACTAGCGGTACTAACTAATATAACTAACGGTACTAAGTCAGGAATGCATAATTCCCAACAATCATTATTGGTGACAGATAAATTAATGTCTTATTCACATAAAGTAAACCTGGTTAAGACCACAATTACTTTGAAATCCTTTCCTAAAGAGACGATATGGTAAGAATAAGGTCCACATTAAGGTTCTAATTTCGTACGATTTAGGGGTTATCCTTTTTAGATAACCCCGGAGTCTAAAGTCGAAAGTTGGCTTTATTATTATTATTATTATTGCAACATTATTAAACCTCGGTCCTTTAAACAACTGACACATCGGTATGCGAGCCGACCATGTACCAGGAGTCTTATTTTGACCTCGGTGATCCTTGACCTTTTAAAAGGCTGCAACATCGGTTGTGAGCTGGCAAGATGCAACAAACTTTTATCAGTCTCGGATTATTACTATGTGCCTTACTTAGAAGACTACTACATCGGTTGTGAGCCGGCAAGAGGCAGTAAACTTTTATTAACTGACAGTTTTATTATTATTATTATTACCTCCACCCTTTTTCATAAGTTCTGCGATGCTACATTGAACAGAGTCTTAGAAGGGTTTGAAAAATTTATAATAACAATCTGTGCAAGCTAGTAGTTATGTGAATCAAGTCTCAGTAAAGAAGATGTTGAATACGTCCAACTGTTTGAGGAAGAGATTGAAGAACCGTTGAAGCATCATGATCAGATGAGACGTTAGGAGATGTACGTGAACGAAAGACCACTAGGATCAAGAAGGAACACCCAGAATAATCGACCCTTAGGGGGAGATTGTTATGATCATAAAAGTATCGATTATGATACTTTAAGTGGTTTTATTTATTATTAGTGTTTAGTCTTTATTTTACAAAGTAAAAAAAGTAGTTTGTAATAAGGAGAAATATGCTAAAAGTGAAATTAGATATTTTCAAAGTATAGGGACTAGATTGTAAAATTAGATAATAATAAAAAGAAGGGAAAGTGATCCCTCCCTCTCTTATAAATACCCACCTAATCAACATTAGGTGGTTAAGGCTTGTAACAAACTCACTTTCCCTCCCATTTCTCTTTCTTATAAAATTTGGAAAATTGTGAATGCCTTTCCTTCCTCTCTTAATTCTCTCTATTCTAAACCTTCCTAAATCGTGTGATTCAAGATAAAACGAGACCTAACAAAGATTAGTGTTTAGATTCGAGTAATGAATCCCTAGCAATGTTTCTCATCAAGTAAGTAATCCCATATCTATAATTAATTATGGATTATGAGTTAGTGTTTATATACCCAAATTTGGGGGTTTTGGGTAATTATGTTTCTAAAGCAAGAATTAAGGTGTTTATAAATGTGGATTAAGGTAATTTAATAAATTAAAGATAAATTGATGATTTTGGGCTATGATCAAGATATGATCATTTAATAATTAAAAAGGATTAGAGGTTGATAATGGGTTTGTTCATGGGCTATATAAACCCTTGTTATTGATTTTGTATCAATATGATTATAAGTTTTAATGATAATATTTGGATAAGATGGAAGAATGATGATGGTGGATTAATGGTAGACTTAGCTTGGATTTGAGGTAAGTAATCATGCTATAATATGTTATGGTATATGAATAATTATTGGTATTATGTGTAAAGATTGTTAAGTGTTTAAGGAGTATGATTTAGGAGATTTAGAATGGATGTGGAAATTAGGCTTGATAAGCTTTAGTAAAGAAGTATTATTGGTTTAGTCATGGGACTAATCAAGGTAAGTGTTTTCATCATGATGATTATGATATGATGAATTATTTGTAAGCGTTTGTGGTTTAACGTAGCGAGTGTGCAAATGAATGTGTGAATGGATAAGTGTTTTAGACATGATGTACATGTATGATTTTGATTATGTCATGTATGATAATATATTGTATGCAGGTTACTTACTAAACGAAAGCTTACGTGTTTAAGTTGAAATGTTTTATAGGTTCAATGAGAAGAAGGTAAAGCCTTGGAATAAGGCATATAGCTTGAGAGCTTGGAAATTGGATGCACTTAGTGAATACGTATGAAATTAGTGATTCAGTAGACGTCGCTTGAATCGAAAGTGAACCCAAGTGTTTTGATTATTGTTAAATGTGTTGTCAAGGTCATGTACGTTAGTATAATGTAAAAGTGAAAGAGTGTTAAGGTAATTTGTTATGGTTGTGTGCTATAAAGAATGTAAACGGGTCAAATCGGGCATTTGGTAAACCCCGTGAAGTATGCTTTCGCAGGTCATTTAGACCGTAAATGTTGATGAAAATGATGTATTAATAAGTTCTAGAAAGTTTTGTGTAATTTCGAGTCCGGAAAGTTAGTTTTCAGAAAAGTGTCCTAAAAATGAGTTGGGTGACCAGAATCATCCAGCCAGGCGGCTGGATTTCATGCCGGGTGGCTGGATGAGTGTGGCAGATTTTGTCGATTTTGTTTTCGTCATAAAAACTGAATCGTAAGGAGTTAGAAGGCGTGCCACCCGCCGTTTCAAAGATAATTGAGTATAGTTTCATTTAGTAATATTTTCAAGAAGTGAATTGTAACACCCCCATTTTGGTAATATAGCAGTGGAAGCTAATCTGGGGTACTTTGTCTCATGACTTCACAAGTAACATCATAGAAATGACTCAAAATAGACGTTTTTATAAGATACTTTATCATTAATTTAAAATCAGAGTTTTGCAAAGGCAATTGGTCCCAAAATCTAGACATTTAATGTGAATTGATAATCAGGTTTTAGCCATCTTCTAGTCCATGCCTCTACATGCCATAATAAAGTTGCTTCCAATTACCTAATGATAAACATGCTAAAGGGGTGTTCTCCACTATGTTGAGTGAAATTCATAGGTTTGAAATGTAATAGTTGAATACAGGTTATTATAATGGAAATATTTGCATTGCGGGGACAATTATTATGGAAAACAGTATTATCATGGAGAACAGTTGAATGTTAGTCATCATAATGGTAATAATTGCAACGAATACAATTATCATAGAAAAATGGTAACATTATTATTGCATCTAAGCTCATGACACCAATACGTTAACAGGGAAAATCACCGTAGTGACATTGGTTGAGGAACAAATGTCCCCGTGGAAAAGGTAACTTGCCAAGGTTACCCATTAGGTCAAATATAGTGCGTTTGGCTACCCTATGAATGGGTATACAAACGGGAGTCGTCACCCCCAATAGATCTATTCACAATATTCGCGCTCACTCGTAAGCAATTAATGGTTCATGATATGGAAATAATGGCACTGGAAGCTACTTAGGCAATAATATATCTGGATAGCATACAGAAAACACTTGCATTCATGGTTTATACAGGTTTATAAAGTATTCAAAAGATTGAAATGTGAGGTTATGAACTCATTAAGTCTTTGAAAAGTAATCACATTGTTATAAGATAAACGAGTATGTAAAAGAGTTTGTAAACAAGCATGTATCCCCCTCGCAGGTTTATAAAACATGTAAATAAGTAAAGGCGAGGTTATGAACTTCACCTTAACAGAATAGGGAAATCCGATTGATGGCAAAAGTATATCAAGTAAAAGACATCCGTATGGTGGTACGATGTTATCTATTCGGAATAGAAAGTTCGGAATATCGATTGAAAGAAAGCAGCTTCATCACGTAACCTGGGATAATATGTCGAGTCTTAGTTTGATTAAATATGTTTTACATTATAAAGTATAATGTATATCTCACGCGAGTTTATAAAACAAGGTAAATAAAAAATCACTGCTATAGAACTGCACAAGTCATATGAAAAGTAATCACATTGTTAAACAAGACTGAAACGAGATAGTGTTAAAATAGTTTGGTAACAAGCATGTATCCCCCTCGCGGGTTTATAAAACATGTAAATAAGTAAAAGCGAGGCTATGAACTCACCTTAACAGGGAAATCTAATTAACGACAAAAGTATATCAAAGGAAAGGCGTCTGTATGGTAGTACGAACGTTATCTACTCGGGCGGAAAGTAATCAACAATAAAGAAAGCTAGCTTTCGTCACGTAACCTTGGTGATAAAATGTCTATGACCTTAGGAAGAATGTACTCTAGAACTTGGTTCTAAAAGAGTTTAGTATTGTTATAGTTTAGATATGGAGAATTTGGAAATATTGTAACACTGTTCGGCAATCAAACTTCAGATGGTCATTCATAAACATATGATGAGCTAGGGCCCATAAAATGGATAAAACCCAAACAACTCAGTCAAACATAATAGACAAGATGAAACCGCTAACTAAGAAGCACCCTATTATTGTGGAACGATATATAATTCGGATAGGATTTTTTAACAGCATATCGATTATGAATTATATAAAACTTAATATGAAGCTCCCTAGTATTGTGATACGATATAATTGGTTTTAAGCGTTTTGCTTGATAACTGGAAATGATAAGCACGTCAAGCGTTAATTAAAGTTATGTCTTATAATGTTTTGAACATATTTTTATACTTTTTCAAAATGTTACATTTTAGACCCTTAAGAATGAAAAATGGCAAAATATACCCTTGGAGTTTGCACTTTTACGAGTTTGGTCCTTCTAGTTTAAAAGATGTACAAAGTAAACCTTGCACTTTGGAAAGTGACATAATAGACCCCTATAGTTATAACTTTGATAAAATGACATTTTCAGCCCTTTTAGTTATAAGTTTCAGAAAGTTACGATATATACCCCTTGCATGAAAATGATTTACAAAACAAGTCCAAAATCTATAATAATGATATTTTTCAATATGAAAAGTAATTTACAGGTTATAGCTTATTAATATAAGCTAAAATATGAAGGTTTAACGTTACAAAAGTTCAGATTAACGATTCGTTAAGCCAGAGATCAAAACGGGTCGATTTAGGGTTTTAAAAGGAAAACGCGTAGGTTTTTAATTCAAATTCCTTCAAGACTTGATAAAGTGGTTATAATAACATTAGTTTAACTTAATAGAATAGATTATAACAACATTTAACCATTATAACGATTTGATTTAAGAAAAACGCAAAATTAGGGTTTCGGGTGCACGGTTTGGATCAAAAAGAGAAAATGCATGGTTTTTGAGTTTTAAAACTTTAACAAGAGTATATTTAGGATCATATGAACATTATAAGAGTGTAGGAGCAGGTATGAAGATCATAGAACCTGGGTTTGAGCTTTGAAGATCAACAATGGAGGAAAACGGGTCGAAATGGGTAGAAACGCTTCGTACGCCTAGGTTTTTCTTCTTTGAAGCTTCAAGGCTTCAATCATTCTCTTGGTTATTGTTCTTGGGACTTATTAAAGACTTCTTTGAGCAGAGATATGTTGCTATGATGGGTTATAGAGGAAGAAGTGGGGGATGAATAAGAATGAAGGTTATACCCTCCTATTTATAGTCGAATGGCACCTTGGAGGCCAAGGGAGCTTAGAGACCAGGTTAGGACATATGTGGGGGGGGGGGGGGGGGGGGGGGGGGGGGGGGGGGGGGGGGGGGGGGTTTCTTGGAGGATATTATAACCCCCTTTTATAGTGACAAAATGGCAACCTTTGAGGGCCAGGGAGAGTGCGTGTGGGGTGTATGATGATGAGAAGGTAGCGGGTCTAAGAGTTATGGAAGGATCTATGAGAATGAGTATGCAAGAAGCTATTAAAAACTTGGAAAGTATTGGAGGTCCATGTGAGTGCCGGCGGCTAGAATGGGTGTGGCAAAAGAGAAGCGATGTGCCAATCTTTCTAGGCCAACAATGAAGAGCTCTCTATAGAAAGACGCATTTTAACGTTACTAGTGGAGATGAACTGAGGATGATATCATAGAGGTGCATGTATTCATGCTTGGTTGCATGAGAAAATGGGATAGAAATAAAGGCAAAAATGGCCGCGGTCTGTTTTGGATTGGTTTATGCGTTTTAATGCATACATATCGAGTGCATTATAGAAATAGTTATAGATATAGTTGATGGACTTATGAAGCCAGGTTATGTAATAAGACACAGCTTACATTAACAAGAAATTCTTAATAGGTGGTGTTCGGTATAAAATTGGAGAAAACTGAGATAACGGTCAAAAGTTTTACAAAAGAAGGTTCGCATTACGCAGTTTCTTGATTATAAAATCTAATAGTTACATGTACTGTTAATAATAATTAAATCTGCTTATATGGAATGTAAATTATCATGATAGATAGATTTAAGTTCATATCAACTTATTTTGGTAGAGTTATGATGATTTAAAAATGAATAAAAATCTAGAAACGGGTCACAGGAAAACAATTTAAGTCACTTGATTACGGTTTCTAACTTTGAGGATTCATGAAATTACAATAAGAATTGGAGTGAATGAAAAAAGAATGTTAACAAGAAGTAGATTGACTTGCTTGTAACTTCGGACTATGATGGATGATAATAAGACTTCATATAGGAAAACAGAGGAAAAAACGATCTATCATAGGATGTCTTATCATATAATGACATATAAATACATTATGATCTTTAACACATGGGACATGTACCTAAATATGGAGGGAACGTAAATCAAATGAGAATCTTATTATTAACTGTGTACAATTGACAATATGATACACATATACTCATTCATCGTTAAATGTTATACATTACCCAAAATAGGGTTTAGGCATAAATGTACACGATTTAACGTCTCACGTATGGGTATATCATTCGGTAAAACCAACTTTTGTTAAAATCTAGACACACACGAATAAACTATATGCATAAAATTGGATAAAAATTGTTGAACTTGACATGTAATGATTTTTCTTGATACATATTGGGGAAGACTATTGGATTGTCATAGGTAGGTTGTGTGAGCTCGTTAACTTTATAATTGAGGCCAATGATATAACCAGTATCTGCATAAAATAATGCGAGCCATAATAGTAAAGACTATTGGTCAATTGAAAGTAATGTAAGAAATGTGAGACAACACACGCGAAAAAATTCTCCGTACAAATTTAGAACATAATACAATATTTTATGAGTTTATGCATTGTATGAAAATAACAGGGTTATATAAATGACTGGTATTTATATATTTGGTCACTTTTATAAAAGAATGACACAAGGTTCATTCCATTCTGGGTCATGCATATGAGTACATAAAGTTTTTGATTTTTCTTATGGAGTCAAAATATAGAGTCAGTAAAAAGGAAGTGTATCACTTTTATAAAACAAACCGTGTATGTATCACCTAGATCTTGTATTTTAAGTTCATCATTTTCTATTTTATATATTTAATTTTCAAGGTAATTACGACCAGTTTCTGATAAGTATTATTTTATTAGTTTTCATACTTTAATTTTTAAAGTTTTCAAAGATTCAAGAATAATGGATATCACCGTATTGAAATTATAATATAGTATGAGAATAGATCAACTCCTACTTGCAATCACAGCCAATTGTTTAAACATAAGGTAAATTAGGCATATAATAATGTTAAATACAAGGTTAAAAATATCGTGAGTTGGTGGCGTAGGTGGCGTAGCGGCATGATCAAGCCTCGCGCCTTAGCGGCTATGGCGAAGCCGTTGCGTTTTTAAAGTGTGGCTTAAGGCGGCAAAAAATATAAAAATATTTATATATTTATATCAAATTTCATATATATTGAGTTTACATAAGTGTTGTACATAAGAAATAAAGTTAAGAAATTATCCTTACGCGTCCTATCGTGCATTTTCACGCCCCATCTCACGCCACTCGATAGTTGACGCCTTAATCCATTTTGTAACGTGTTGATAAAAGTGACACCGGACTGAAGCAAAACCACAACTAAAATATGAAATGCCATAAAAGATGACACACGGATTTAACGTGGAAAACCCCAATAGGGTAAAAACCATGGGCAAGGAAAGATACGTTTCACTATGTAGAAAACTAAGAGTTACACCTTCTCTCTAGTTACAAGTATAAACACCAATAGTTATATCTCTTGTATTAGGAGATACTGCAATACTCTCTAATTAACTCACAAATACTAGAAGAAGATAAAACACTATGTGTTTTTGAGAATGGGATGGGATGTCAGAATGAAGCATTCCTCATCTCTATTTATAGGCCATAAAGCCAACTTGTCATGCTTCCAAAAGCCAAAAGCCATTTTCCAAAAGCAACTTTACAAAAGAGACATTTTCCCTTTCATGTTTAACAATATCCCACTTGAAGATTCGATTGAAGCCCAATCAATCTTCACACGTTATCCTTCCTTGCACTTTTATGTCGCTTACATTTCTGCTAGGCCGCATGAGGATCGGAACCATATAAACTTGTCACAGTTGATTACTTTCGTCAGATAATCTGCCACGTTATCAATGGTATGTATTTTTTGCATATCCATAGTTCCTTCTTCCACTTTCTCACGAACGAAGTGATACTGAACTCGTATATGCTTTGTCTTTGAATGAAATGTTGTATTCCTTGCAAGATACAAGGCACTCTGATTGTCATAAATTAGAGTAATTTTCTCTTGTTTGTGCCCGAGCTCTTCCAGCAACATCTTCAACCATACTGCTTCTTTGCTAGCTTGAGCAACTATGACATATTCTGCTTTTGTTGCTGACATGGCCACAACTGACTGCAGTTTTGAAACCTAACTTACTGTTATGACACAAAGTGTAAACACATACCTGGTGGTTGATTTACTTCCATCAAGATCACATGCGTAATCAGAATCAACATATCCCTTGACAATTACATCTGATTCCTCAAAACATAATGCAACATCTGAGGTTCATTTAATGTATCTAAGGATCCTCTTCA
>BQNB010121649.1:1708-14540 GCA_026074375.1 Tanacetum coccineum
TGAGAAAATAAGAGATGGACAAAAACACTATAACGGATATATTAGTACAAACAAAGATACCAGAATACCCCTTAAGGTTCACAAACTTGTAAAACTGAACATATTACTTTTAACATCAATAAATAAAAAAAGACAAATACTAGTATAACAACATATAATAATGGAAATTTATTATAGCTGAGATGAGGGAGACTGGAAATAGGTTTGAGTGAAACTATCAAGATGAAGAACCACTTCCATCGGCCTCATTATGTACACAACAAATTAATTAATCAATAATTTCACCCATCAAATAACCAAATAAAAATTATGCAAATTACAAACCAGATTGTAAGCAAAGATGGATGAAATAAAAAAGATTAAACAATAATTTGAAGAAACCATTTTTGAACGATGACTATGTGATTTTGGAATATGATCGTAACCTAATGATAGAAATTTTTTCTATTCGGTGCAGGGTGGTGGTAGCGGCGGTGGACTTGAAATGTAAAACTTAATGGATGATCGTTAAATATTTAACAAAAATACCTAAATTGGCCAAAAAATAAGTTGAGTGCCTTTTTATGCAAGAAAAAAAGTGCGATACCTTAATTGAAAATGACCTTTAAGTTTGATATATTTTTATCCCATTTGCCCTTATGAAAAAGCCAAATATGAATTCAAAATTATTTGAAATTTGATTGGGATTATTTTTTCATTAGCCCTATTTATTGCCATTCAATAATGTATTTGTCAAAATTTCATAAAAGCTTGAAAGTTGCTTAACATTTGCAAATGAACTTCGTAACTTGTATACTTATAGGTGGAGTTTATTAAATGGTTTAGGGTTGATCGGGTAAAAAATATGTATATCGCTACACAGAATAATTTAAGTTCAAAACGTTAGTTATTAAAAAGTATGATCCTAACGATAGTACATACAATTGAAAAATGTGAGAATCAAATCAAGTATTTTTTTTGTATCGAATCAAGTATTTTTGAGAATCAAATCACCTATTATTGAAATCAATAAACAGAATATCAAAACCAAAAAGTTAATGATTAAATAGCTTAATCCTAACAATGGCACATATAACTCAAAAAATGATAAGTAAAATATATTTTTGGACAGTAAGGTTTTAAGAGATAAGAAAACGCTCACACTAAAATGTTGAAAACTAATAGTTATCTTTTAAAATATTTGATATTTGACTTTAAATGATGGGAGTAGAAATAACTGAATCAAACCTTAATAATCAAGACAATCTAACTAAATGTTATTAATCACCTGTTGATTTAAGTTTCTTAGTATTCGCAAATAAGTTTGCTGAGTTACAGATTGACTTTTTTGAATGGTTTAAGAGATGAGAGAACGATTACACTAAAATGTTGAAAATAAAAAAATTTGTATTAAAAATTATTTGACTTTAATAGATTTAGAAAATAAAATCAATATCTAAATCATGAACCCTAATCGCCCCCATCAACAAAAAAACGCCCCATCATAAATCCTAAAAATCCTTTTAATCTACTACCTTCCCTTCTGGATCGTACTTGCTAAGGCCCTATTATTGTGAGTATCATCACGTTGTGATTTGATCTTTAAAAATGAGGTTTCTTACAGGTTGGTTATGCATAGAAACCATAGGGATTAGAATTTGATTTTAGGGTTTTTTTTCTCTCTTGTCGCCTAGGGTAGATCTGTTCTTTTTGTTTTCGTTTATCATGGGAGATCTTCATTCTTTTAATTCAAAGGAGGATCAAACTCAGAAGATATCCAAATCGGTTTTTGTTACGAATTTCCTTGATGACTATTGTGCTCGTGACTTATGGAATGTATGTGTCGCATATGGTAAAGTTATTGATGTCTACATCTCGGTAAAGAAATCCAAAGCAGGCAAAAGATTTGCTTTCGTTCGTTTTTTAAAGGTGGATAACTTGGACCGTTTGATCGATAACCTATGTACTATTTGGATTGGTCGTGTTCGTTTACATGCCAATGCTTTTAGGTTCCAAAAGGAACCCAGGAACTACATTTCTCAACCTAAGAAGGTGAATAAGGGTATTGTTAAAAACTCATTTGCTACTGTTCTGAAAACAGGTAAAATTAACACTACCATACAAGCTGAGCCATCCCCAGCTAGTGTTCTTGATGACTCGTGTCTTATGGAATGAGATTTTTCTTGTTCTTTAATAGGAAAAATAAAAGATATCAATGCGTTATCAAACCTTTATTTAATCCTTGCAAATGAAGGCTTTGAGAATGTTAAACTCACGTATTTGGGTGGTTTCTGGGTTTTTTTAGAAATTGATTCTTTGGCATCTAAAGAGAAGATTCGCAAACATGTTGGTTTTGCTTCATGGTTCAACGAAGTAATTCCTGCTAGCAATTAATTTGTGAGCAAAGATAGAATAGTCTGGGTCTCTATTGAAGGGTTGCCAATTAAAACATTGACTCGCAATACGTATGCCAAAATAATCTCACCATGGGGTGAACTTATTGATGTGGAAGATCCTGATAACATGTCATTTGCGTATAGGAAGCTGTGTCTAAAAACTAAACTTAATGTGATAATAAACGACAAGATTAAAGCATCGTTAAAGGGCATGTATTTTGGATTTGTGTTAAAGAACTTGAACCATGGACACCTGATTTCAGTGAGGAATTAGGAGATAGTTCTTCGTCAGATGAAGAATATGAATATGATGAAGAAGAGCAAAAAGGCGGAAATAAAGAGAATAACTTTGCGTTAGCAAAAGAAATTAAGATTGATAATGTCTCTGAATCGAGTTGCATGCATGTGAATGACCTTGTGTATGAGAAACATGATACAACTAGCGAGCACACTAAAAAGTCAGAAGATCCCTTTGGGATTTATAAAATTTTGAAAAAGAACAAAGACAAGGAAGAGTCAAAGGGTGAAGATCCATAATTTCCTCCAGGTTTTATACCTGAAGTTGTTCATGAAAATGTTGTGGAAGACAATATTGAAAGTTTCAAGTGATAAAAGTAGGACCAATCGTGTTTTAAAGATTAAACCAGGAGGTTCAATACTGGAAGTGATGGACGAATTGATTGAGGTAGGTCAAACTATGGGATATAATATGGAAGGGTGTATGAAGAACCTTGAAGCCATTGTTGGTTCTTAAGGAGATCGACAAATTTTTAGATGAATTTTTGTCTTTAAATATTCAAGGGCTTGGCCAAAATGCTAAGAAATGATGGATCAAGGAGTTGAATAAAAAACATACAGTTAATTTTGTTGCTATCCAAGAAACTAAAATGGATCAAATGGATCTTTTTTCTATTAAAGAGTTGTGGGGGAATTTATCTTTCGATTATGCTTTCAGTCCTTCTGTTGGGTTCTCTGGAGGTATCTTGTGTATGTGCGACACGAGCTTGTTTATTAAAGATAATGTAATAATCTTTGATTCCTTTTTGGCTATAAGAGGTACATGGAGTCCTTCATCTACAAAGCTTCTTATTATCTCTATTTATGCCCCACAAGACTTAGCAGAAACGAGACTTCTATAGGATTATACTCGACACATGATTGATACTTAGGATGGTGAGTGTGTGCTTTTGGGAGATTTTAATGATGTTTCTCGAAACAAGAATGATTTGGTAATGTTTTTAACACGCATAGTGCCAATGCATTCAACAATTTTATTACTATGGCGGGTTTGGTTGACCTTCCCCTTTAAGGTTATTCATATACTTGGGCTTATAAATCTGCTTCTAAAATGAGTAAATTGGACAGATTTCTTATTACATATGGTCTTCTATCACTTTTCCTTCCCTTTCTGCTTTATGTCTTGATAGGCACTTATCGGATCATAGGCCTATCCTTATGCGTGAATTGGATGTTGACTATGGGCCAATTCTATTTTGAATATACCACTCTTGGTTTTTTAAGGCTGGTTTTGATAAATTAGTTGATGATACGTAGAAGAATTCGGTTTTCATGGAATTGAATAGCATCATCAATTTTCAACCACCACCTCACAAACATGACGTGGCCCATCCTGCTCATCCGTCACAACGTGTGGATCACTAACCATGACTCAACAAAAAAATTAAACAAGGTAAGCATCGTATCTGTATCACTTTATTAATTGTTTCTATCAAGTCTTGTTTATGCCATTTTTATCAACTCTTAACTAATTCATTTTGCAAGAAGAGGAAACAGGCCCTGTTAGTTTTCAACTTCTTTTTGAAGATACACATTCACAAATTAGGGTGTACATTACCCCGAAGACCAAAAGAATTGGGGTATGTTTTCTTCATTTCCTTTTAATATTACGTGTTCTTAACTATTTAATGTGTGATTTAACTATTTCGGTAACCTTATAAGAAACTTACAAAGAGAAGCTATTGATAAAGCACGGTTCAGATAAGTGTCTTCATCCAGTTGGTTATATAGATTTATGGCTCCATTATAGTAGGGGGAAAGTAAAGGGAAGAACGTTTGGTACTAATTCGTTGTTGGATCCCCATTTTTTGTTGACGGGTATGCCTTCGACACCATCTACATGCAGGTGAGGGTTCAACATCTGAGGTTTGTTTATATTAGCCTTTGTTATATAAAGTAAAGTGCTGGCTAAAATAAGTTGTTTTTAGGATGTAACTTTGTATATATTAGAGCATAAAATTGGGTTATGGTATGTTAAAATGAGGTTTTTAAGGTTGAAACTGATCGTACATGCTAGAATATAATAAAATGGGTCATTTGAGGTTACAATTAGTTGTTTTAGGACGAAGCAGATCTTGTGTTGTTGTTTCTCGTAGAAATTGACACTATAGTTGAAATATAACTAAACGTTAAATGTATTACCGCTACTACAAAATGAAACTAAAGCAACACCAATAAAGTGTTGTATTATGTCGTTAAAATGTTGCATTATGACTAGTGCGACACTTTTGCTAGTGTTGCTTTATATGTAACGTTGCCTTAGGTATAATCAACATTTTATATTGGAATATGCAACATTTTCAAAAAGTGTTGCTCATGTTAAGCAAGCGCAATACTTTGCAATGCAACACTTTTTTTGGGTAAAGGGGTTTACCCCGGTAAATATATTAACTAAAAGAGTTAAGTACAAATAGAATGTGGCTGAAGTACCACATTAACCTCAAGCTAAAAAGCTTGATAAACTAGTGTTTATGACATGCCATAAACACGAACTAACCTAGCAACGAAACACAAACACAATACTTTTTGCACTAAAATGCAACACTTTTTCATTTAGTACCACTAAATGAAAAACAATAGAGAAATGATATATCCTCCTACAATATCCTCCTATTTATATTCCTACTCACAGGATCCTGACAAGTGTCAGAATTGACGGTTTAGATGCGGAGAGAGAATGAGTGGTGAAAAAATATAAAATATTATTGTGTGTGTAGGAGGATATGTAGGAATATGATGTAGGAGGATATAGCAAAGCTCAAAACAATATAATCTATACCTGGTACATTTTTTTGCTAAAAGCAAAGCTTGGAAATAGGTACTTCCAGCAAGTTAGAAGGTTTCTCGTAAGTTTGACCACCGTTGATCGCTGTTGACCACGGTTGACCTATTTGTTTGACCCACTTACATAAATCGGCAAGGTCGGTGGCCTTGTAGCGCCTAGGCGGTAATTAATCAGCCTTGTAGACGTTTTTTTGCAACACTGTCCGTAAGTAAAAATAAGGAAAATGGGCATGTTTGTCTTGTCATTGAAGGATAAATAAAAGAAATTGATAATACAGGTTGAATCAACATAACCAATATTTCTGTTAATTTATATCTTTAGCATTTCATACATTACTGATATTATACAGAGTATTTAATATCTCAACGTAAATGACCCGAACCCGATAAGGGTTATCGTGTCGGGTTAAATCGGGTTAGTAAATCTTGTCGGGTTGTTTTAACCCGACCCCAAAACCCGACAAAGTCATCGGGTCGGGTTAGGGTTATATAATTAATGTTATCGGGTTATCAGGTCAACCCGATAAGACCCGAATACCAATATATAATTTTTTAAATAATAATTTAAAAAGCCATTAGTTCATTGCAGTATCATTGAATACAATAGCAAAATGTGATTCATAGGCACATTGACAAATATATTTATGTGTATATAAATATATAAGGCTGTGTGTTAAGATTTATATGAAGTTAGAGAAGGTTCACATGCAATATATTACATTATGCTTTCCTATTTATATTTGAGTATATTCTCTATTAATTAGTATACGAACACTTAGTTCATTTAAAGCATTTTTGCAAACTATGAATGCAAAGATCAACAACTCTTGCTTACCTTCATCTGTTTGATACACATCTGTGAGATAAAGGCTTCTTTTTACATGGAAAGAGTTACCGATTCATGTAAGTTTGTTTACAGGGCATGTTTCGGGCATGTGCAAGCTGATTTGTAGCCGATTGTCTTTGATTTTTCAAGTCACTAATTCTTTAAGCCAATATAATAGATAGTAACCTGTTGATATATGTTATTATTCATGTGTTTTTATGTTAATTAATATTAAGCAAATCTTAGGTAACATAGATAACTTCACAAGCTTTGTTGCGAAAGCAAGTTTCCAGTGTACATTTGGGATAAAGTTGGAATTCAGAAGGCATTTCCAGATAGTAGGAGTGTGCTTTCAAGTAGGCAGCGTATGTTAATTCACCATTTAATTCCAGGAACAATGACATTGTTTGCAATTCATGTTTTGAGTGAAAGATGATATCTTATATTACTTTTGTAGCTAATTTTTCCACTGTTAAGTATCATTCTATGCCATTTAGTGCGATTGGTAATGGAAATGCTAGTGAGAGTAAAGCAATAAATAGCTTCGAGAGGCTAGATGATGTGCCACTGATGTGTATATTGTCATTATAACGAGTTTTATATTGCACGTAGACCGTCCAGATGCACCGCACCTTCAAGTTCCAATGAACATTCATTTTTATTTTTATTTTTCGAAGATTGAGAGGTATACATTGAACGTCCATTTTTATTTTTTGACATACGCTTTACTATACACTAATGTTCCGCGAAGAGGAGCAGTTTTTTAGCAGGTGAAAATTGCAAAATCGAGCGAACAGTTATTCAGCCCCATTATTAGCTGCTCAATTGTAGTATCACCCGATAACCTGAATCACCCGATCCGACATAACCCGACCTGAATACCACCCGAACCCGAAGGGTTGCGGGTGAGCTTTTTTTAAATCAAAACCTGACTCAACCTGACCCGATAACTCGACCCGATAACACCCATACCTGTAACTAAACCACATTTGTGAAAAGTAGACAATATGTTGTTTCCTACTTTTGAGCAGTCTCTCTTATAGGAGGTAAACAACGACTCTTGTTTGAGCTAGTTCTTACTTTTTAGAAGTTTATAGCATAAGGTCTAATGATTTTTTTTGTTGCAATGATTGGTTACTATTTAAATGATGTTATACATATCTAAAGGCGGGTTTTTAATTGAATATATAGGGTAATATTTTACTATTGGTAGTTATCGTTTAATTTCAAGATATGTAGAAAAACACTAATCTTATATCGTGTTATGTATAGCAGGCTACATTGCTTTGACGTAGTTTAGCAAAAAAAGCTGTGGAATTTTGATTAGATAACACTTTTCTATCACATTATGTATGTTAGCTAGTTTACATTGAATAACTTGGTAAAGTACAATATCAAAATTTCTTATTGTATCTAATTATTTCTATTATCAAATGGAAATATCAATTTATGTATTAGTTCTGAAAAAATTGTGTGTATTATAAACATTCAATATTTGTCTTGCATGAAATAAAAGTGCTACAATTTATTAGATAAAAAGTGTTGCACTAATATATGGTGAAACACAAGAAAGTGTTGTTATTGAATCTAAAAGTGTTGCATATGCGTATATAAGTGTTGCACTTAAGTGTAAAAAGTGTTGCATTTCATTTAAAAGTGTTGCACATTGAAGTATCATAACTCCTAAACATGAGCAACACTTTCCAGAAGTGTTGCTTAATCCAAAATAAGTGTTGCATATGCCTAAGGCAACATTACATAACACAACACTTGGCAAAGTGTCGCTTTTGAGTAATGCAACTTATGAAAGGCATAATACAACACTTTATTGGTGTGTTGTATTGCGTGTAAGGTTGACAAACACAAATATTAAACAAAGTGTTAATTTTTTATATTCGTTATGCTATTATCATAGTTCCTTAAAATCATAAATTACCAATAGCTAGAATTACACTACATGAATACAAAAACCATGAATAAGAGACGTGATGAACTCCTAGAAGAAAGAATAGTTTTGTCAAACTATGAGTTTGTTTGACTGAAAATCGTGTGGGGCTCACGTGGACGTCGGGAAAAACTGTCGGGGATCACTAGTGACGGAACCAGAAAAATAATTTGTGGAGGTAAATTTTTTTTACAATTGCAACAAAATGTAGAAGATAAAACTAGGATCGAAATGATAAATCGAGTATTTTTACTTAGAGATAAATTATTTATAAGGTCTTAAAGTGTTGAATGTTGGGTTTTAGTATGTGAGTGGGGGCAATATGAGTTTTGAGTGGGGGGCACTTTCGAAAAAAAGTCAAAATTAAAAAAAAATTACACTAAATTATCAACTTTTTCGACGAGCCATGGGGGGCACCGGCCCCCTATAATTATACCATAGATCCGTCCCTGGGGATCACTGTACTGACGCGGATTCCCCGACGTCGAATGTACGGCGTCATGTCGTCGGGGAAAACTTTCCCCGATGCCATGTCACCGGCAAAACCTCCGTTTTGTCGTCGGGGAAAGCAACAAATGTTGTAGTGTGTCAACGAGAAAATGAATGACTAAGATTTATTGCTTTGTCAGTAAGAAAATATTGATATGTAGAATAACTCTTCTTATTATCATAATCATCATACATTTATTTTAAGAGTTAATTGCATAAATGGTCCCTGTGGTCTACCGGGTTTAACGAAAATGGTCTCTTATTTTTTTTCCCCGGATCCTCTCCCCATGGTTTTGACCCGTATCGGGTTTGGTCCCTTGGCCGATATTTCCGTTAGTTTGACCGTTAAGTGAGGGACCATTTCCGTTAAATCCGGCAGACCACAGAGACCATTTATTCATGCATTTAACGGTCAAACTAACAGAAATATTCGTCAATTCCGTTAGTTTGACCGTTAAATGAGGGATCATTTCTGTTAAACCGGGCAGGCCACAGGGACCATTTAATCATTCATTTAACGGTCAAACTAACAAAAATATTGGTTAAAAGATCAAACCTGATACGGGTTGAAACCACAGGGAGAGGATCCGAAGAATAAAAGTATATGAACCATTTTCGTTAAACCCGGCAGACAACAGGGACCATTTATGCAATTAACTCTTAATTTAATGAATAATGTAGTAACCATTATACATTTAATATATCATTTAAATTGTTTAACACGTATACAAAAGACTATATGGATTGATAATTTCATGTAAAAGTCATGGTTCTAAAAGGCGCGTCATGACGCCGCAAGGCCTTGTAAAGGCTCAAAGCATGACCTCCACGCTACGCAATAGACCAAGGCTTGTGCTTAAGGCTTCAAATGCGATAAAACGTGAAAAAACGTGATAAAGCGCGATAAATTGTGATGCGTAGATGCTTGTTTGAATTTAATTTCGATAAAAATCGATTGTTTATTATAAAAACGAGAAAGATTACATACAAAAATAATTTATTTACTTTATTTTCTTACGTATGATACTTTTTATAAACTCAGTGTATTTTAAATATGTAATAAATTTATAAATATTTTCATATTTTGTGCCGCTTTAACTTACGCCTTAAAAAACGCATAACTCGCCATGACTTTTAAGGCGTGAGACTTGGCCATGCCCTCACGCTAATTATAACCATGATAAAAGTTAAAATCAAAATTCACAACAACAAGCATAAATAAAGAACAGCGTTTAAAAACCTTATAGCAAGAAAACTTATCGTAATTACTGACTTAACTTCCAAGCGTTGAAAAAAAACTAAAAGTTGGAAATTTTCTGACACATTGAAAAAATTTCGGGATTATGAAATATTTCCCATAAATTGATTGATTATACCAACTTCTTTCTTTAAATACAATCTGCCAATCTATATATATAATTGATTCATGATCAAACATCGATCATCATCTTTCTTTAAAATACTTTAAATATTTAATTTTTCCAGAGTTTTCAACCTGGCCAACTAATGGAGGTGCCACACCAGAAGGGACATTCGGGTGCTCGTAGGCTGCTATTCGAAAAAGAGTTGATGTTGCTAGGTATTTAGTTTATACCTAAGAAATTGCTGAAAAAGTATTTTCCCCAGGACAGAAGTTGTAGGTGAATTCTTCTTTTTATGTTTGATAATTTGTTGTTGTAATTTTTGGGTACTGTAAGAGTGAGACTAGCAAAAGTTTTGTATTTACCCACGGTTGGATTCTGTTTGTTAAGTCAAAAAATATACAAGGCAAAGGAAAGGTATGTTTTTACTATTAATGAGGATTCACGCTTGGTTTGCCTTACAATTAATATGGATGCATTGGTATGGGAAACATCAAGGAACGTAGTGGGAATCATAGGATAGATGAACGGCGCTCTCAAAAGAGATGCTAAAATACAAAGGATTTTTTACGCTCTTTGGTGTTCACTTATATACCTTCATGACTGTTTTACTTTTACCAAATTAAGTTGTTTTTAGTATTTCTTTGGAACTATTCAATTCGTTTGTTAGTTTTTCGACTATTTTTACTTGTTCAATTCTGGTGTTTTTGACGTTTGATGAACGTAGCGAATTTTGCGATACCTATGGTCTTTTATTACTACATGTTATTTCTTCTCTATATTTGTTTATCTCTGCTTTTCACATTTTATCTACCAATATATATTTGTTTATCGTAGGCCTCAACCTTAAATAAACACCATCTTTGTCACAAACTCACAATTAGTGTTTATGTTACGTGTAGGGTTCAACCCCATGTTCTTGTTCTTCATTAATTCCTGATTAATATATGATGATTATCATGATGTTGTTTGATCATAAATCGATCCTGGAGATCATCAAAGACCTGTGGAAATCGGCATATCAATGCTTATCAGTGGTATCAGAGCCCAAGGGATCAAACAACACTCCAATTCACGATTCAATCATCATTCAAGAAAATCTGCCTTGGATAAAAAGCAGCGGATGAAGAAACTTATAGATGGTATGGAACAGTTTGGCCAAGATTTTTTATTTGCAGAGATCTTTCAGACGTGTACATGATCCTGGAAATAAGGATAAAGACGTCTACATGATCCTGGAAATAAGGTTAAAGACGTGTACATGGTCCTGGAAATAAGGATGAAAGACATATGCAACATAATCCTGGATATAAGGATTCAACAAATAGAGATGAAGACTGCAAACAACAAACTACATACTATGGAACAAATTCAAGAAGAGAAGACCAGGAGAAGGAACAAGAAGATTGGAAGAACACAAAGATTAAACAGATTAGGGGGAATATGTTGGAAAAACATAATCCATTTAATCTTTGTGAAGGAGTAACAACCATGTTATTCCTGTGTTTGGCTGGAAAACGACACACCAGAAGAAGGAAAAGGCCATGGACTCGTTTTTTACACAGCCTGCACATTTAGATATTTAGGCCCATTAGGTTTAGTTGGTTACAAACGGTTATTAAAGGATGAAAAGATACGTTGTTTGGTTTCTCTGAACCATCACGTCTCTTATTCACACCGTTTCATTCATTATATATAGATTAGGAATCGCTGTAAAACATTCAACCCTCCATTTTATTATATCAGATTATATTTTAGGGTTCAACCCCATGTTCTTGTTCTTCATTAATTCCTGATTAATATATGATGATTATCATGATGTTGTTTGATCATAAATCGATCCTGGAGATCATCAAAGACCTGTGGAAATCGGCATATCAATGCTTATCAGTGGTATCAGAGCCCAAGGGATCAAACAACACTCCAATTCACGATTCAATCATCATTCAAGAAAATCTGCCTTGGATAAAAAGCAGCGGATGAAGAAACTTATAGATGGTATGGAACAGTTTGGCCAAGATTTTTTATTTGCAGAGATCTTTCAGACGTGTACATGATCCTGGAAATAAGGATAAAGACGTCTACATGATCCTGGAAATAAGGTTAAAGACGTGTACATGGTCCTGGAAATAAGGATGAAAGACATATGCAACATAATCCTGGATATAAGGATTCAACAAATAGAGATGAAGACTGCAAACAACAAACTACATACTATGGAACAAATTCAAGAAGAGAAGATGATCTCAGGAACAAGAAGATTGGAAGAAATCAAAGATTAACAGATTAGGGGGGAATATGTTGGAAAAACATAATCCATTAATCTTTGTATAAGTATTATAGTATGGGTCAAAAGCCCATAACTAATCCAATAGATAGAAACATTCGGTTGATAAAAGGAAGGGACATGTCGTTTTGTATATCAGAACCATTACATCCCTTCACAAACATCACACCGATTCATTTATTATATATAGATAGGAACTTCTGTAATCACAATTAACCCTCCATTTTATTATATCAGATTATATTTTAGGGTTCAACCCCATGTTCTTGTTCTTCATTAATTCCTGATTAATATATGATGATTATCATGATGTTGTTTGATCATAAATCGATCCTGGAGATCATCAAAGACCTGTGGCAATCGGCATATCAATGCTTATCATAGATTACTATCAAGTTATTTATAAAGATTTTCAGAAAGGTGAAAAAAAGCTTGCAGATCAACAAAACCCAAGCTGGCTTGTTTTCA
>BQNB010121650.1:0-20424 GCA_026074375.1 Tanacetum coccineum
TTTTTCTCGAACGGAGAGATACAGAACATTACTATAGCATTAGTCTTGGACTATCTTTTTACTTAATTTTTACCCTTTTAGCTTACCCCTTCCTAGCTCAGCCTGAATTGCATGTATGAAATCCCTTGAAAACAAAGTGAGTTCGTATGAGGTTCGCAATTGATATCCATTAGAAAAATAATACGCGACACTTTGAAGGTTGCTTGGTCCTTTTGGCAGATAAAACAATAGATCACATGCACACATGGCCAAATCCTGTACCAAACTAATCAATTTACCATGTTCGCCGGATATATACCCTTGTAACTTTTAAAATACAGATACTATGATTGTATCAAATTCCCTTTTTTGCCTCTGATGAGTACATCATTTTTTGAGATACTAAAGAGCTTGGCCTTCCAGAAATTTATTTAAGGTTTTCATAGTTCACACTAGCAAGTTATATGCCAAACTTTATCTTAATAGTAGCATAAATGCCACATTGTGATTCCCTGCACCTTTCCCGACAAGCAATAGCCAGCCCTAACAATTTTCGCACAGGCAATGAAGGTCAACTACTTGAGCACTTCTTACAAGTATATTGCTCATGCACCTAGTTTTAGCCTTTGTGTCCGAGTTAAACCTTTTTTTACAATCTCAATCCATTAAACATCTTCTGCCCCTCTTAGCAAGTTTGCTACACTCTTCAGGGCCGGATTTGGTGTTGGGCCAAGGGGGCAACGGCCCAAGGCAGCACTAGGAAGGGGCATCACTTTATAGGCTTGTGTGACTGTTTATTTCTATAAGCTCATATAAGTTTGTACACTTTCAAGGCCTCAAGCCCATAATACTAGAGTGAATCTTACTTTTCATCAACAGAAACTGAAATATTTATGAGACGTGGGAATAAAATTTGCACTTTTGCAGTTACAATTTGAAAAGTCACGATCAAATACAAAAAATAAAGCAACGTACTATTGACCTATTGTGGCACTGGGCGATCAAGGCAGTTGAAAATATATTATTCTCTACTCTAGTCTTTAATCTCTTCATCTCTGTATAAACTAATCAGGTGATATTATTCCATATTCCGTAGTTCATTCTTATACATATTTTTTTGTTGTTGCTATCTTCGTTATCCTGCTATTATATTAGATAAGTTACGCTAGAAACTATTATGTTGCGTCGTTCACAACCATCAGGTGCCCAAAATAGGAAAAGAACGCAAAAAGAAGAATTTAATAAAGCTCAATTTGGATCTTTAACCGTTTGTTGTTAGAAAAAAAAAGAATAATAATAATGTTAAAGAAAATAATGAAAATCCTATAAACAATGAAAATTCAAAAAGTGACGATGTTGATGTTAATAAAATTGACGATATTGATGTTAATGAAATTGACATGTTAATGAAGATCATGTTGAAAAAGTTAAATGATAAGTAATACCTAAGTTAATTATAATTATTTTTGATGTGAGAGTGTGGGCTGGTTTAACGTTCACATGAAGACGAATTTGTAGCAATTTATCACAATGGCCTTTTTCAGACACTATATGAATTATCCAAAAGATAAAATAGGTACACTTTTCTATTGAATTTTTTACACCGTAAGCTCGAAACGCGATTCTATTGCTTATGGGCATATTTTAGTCGTCCTCGCCCGGGCATCAAAAACCTAGGTCCGGCCTGCTAATCTTGCACATACTTTACCCACAAATCAAAATTAATTGACAGCCTCAAAATAATAACATCCTTTCAAATTCTATATTTTCCCAAAATCCTGTGGATGTATCTAAACAGACCTTCAATGTTTTATTTTACAGTGATTCTTACACTTACCAGCCTTTCATGTTGGGATGTTATACCTAACAAGTCCTTGTTAATTAAGGGAAAGAAGCTCTTGTATATAAACATAGTGTAAATTTTGTCAGTGTAATCTTTTATTTATCCACAGAACTACGAATTGGTCCTCGCATGTGATTCTAGTCTTGAAAGTGGTTGCATTGGGCTAGGTTAAGCAAATTTGTGTCTTATGTCTCCCCCCCCCCCCCCCCCCCCCCCCCTCCCCCCCCCCCCCCCCCCCCATCACCCCCCCACCTAGTGATCTAAATATAATTCACTTCTAAAAATCATTTCTTAAGTTCAAAAGTGCTTGCATTAACTTTCGTTGTACATGGTAATATGGTTCTTGACACTTTGGCTTTAAGAAATGTTTTTTTTTTCTTTTGCATAAATTCTTTTGTCCTACTTATTAATACTCGCAGTCAATCACTATATTCCTTAGTAGATTGGACTATTATTCCACCAATTTGCGTATCTCCAAGACCACTTCATGTTGTCCCACATGTATTGGCTAACCTTTCTGGGGGTAAGGATCTCTAGGAAATGTTGACACAAATGGACAATTAATGATGTAAAACGATGTTCTAGACTTCAAATATAGATGCTTAGTATAGAATGAGGTGAAGAACGAAAATTACATAGTAACTCAGAGCATTAGGGGCCAAAACTATAAATTTAACAGCTGAGTACATTTTTTTTTAAAATGACGGTTTTGACTTATTCAAAATTGCTGTCAAATTCTTCTTGTTAGTGAGCGTGTTTTTTTAACAAGGGATGCATGCTTACAAAACATACTGAGAAAAAAAAAACATGTGTTGGCTGTATATAACAAATTTACCCACATGATGCTTAGATTTCACTAAAATTGGAAATTATGAGCTCTATTTATTCCTGAAAAAACTTTTTCATTCTAACATGTAGAAATAAGATGCAAATGAAACAAGCTAGATTCAAGAGCTCTCCATTGCTTATAAATCATATTTAAACTCGTTTTCAGACCAACCTACCTTACATAAAAAAAACTGAATATAATATGAAGCATATAACGAGAAACATCATTCAAAACATAACATTTGATCCTCAAATGTCACAATGACCTTCACCTCCATAGTCATAGCATAACAGTTTTGATGTCAAATGACTTATTACAAAGAATTAACAAGAGTCTATGGAGTGCTTGCCTAAACTTAGTAAGGGGCTTTATTAGCTATTTGTATTACCAATTTTCTATTATGTTAGTCAATCACATGTGAAAATGTGGTTTTTTCCTTTTCGAGAAGAATAATATGTGTTTTGAGCTTATGCTCCTTAGATATTTATTTTAAATAAATTCAATATGACTTAGCCTTGTTAATAAGTCTTAAACCAAAACAACCCAAATGACAAGAACAAAACGGCAACAGAAAATACCACGTTTTCAGCTATAAATTGTTATCATATTTGAACCATAATTGATTAGAGCCTCACCATAGCTCAGCTGTCAGTCAATACTCATGAATTGGAGTCTGTTGCGCCTGTTACAATAGCAAAACAAATCAACGTCAACAATCTTTTATTATTCTTATATAAATAAGAAACTGAAACAACTTTCGGCCACTCAAGTCTGTATTTCTTTTCGTTCATACCACTTCCAGAAAAATTATAAATGACAAAAATGAACCTAAACAAAATTGAAGTATCAAAAATATCAATCATACCCTTTTGAATCCATTTGTACAAAATAACAATACATAGAAGTACAAGGTAATACTGGTAAGGGTGATTGTTTCGGCTTATATAGCCGGCTTATGGCTTATTTGGTTCTGGGCTTTGCTTATTAGCTCATTTTTATATAAGTCATTATGAACATAAAAAATCTTTATAGCACGAAATAAGTTTCAAAATAAAGCCTGAAAAAGTGAGCTTATGAATCCATAAGCACAAAACCGAATTTATGACTTTAGCCGGCTATATAAGCCGGCAAATATTACAAACACATACATTCATATTTGAGGATGTTAAACCTAGGTACATTTTTTACACTTATATTTTATCCGTTACAAATATAATAAACACATTCCCGAGTAGCCCACAAGATTATTTCATCTACAACATATAAACACAAAAAAAACCAAAACCTGCAGATCTTCAGGTAAATATTCATGCTTCATGGACAAATCTTTGAGACAGTAAATTTCGTTCGCCCCTTCTAGCATCACATTTCACGTGGCAACCGATTCAACGCCTCTTTATATACCAATGATTCCTTTGGTTCATTATAATTCATATATATCTCAAACCTAATCATATTTAAAATAACAACCCATCATCAAATCTAGTAGATAATAAGAATAAAAAGGTAAAATAAAAATGGAAAGATTTGTTTTTATACCGTATTTGCGAAGACGAGATTCGATTGTTTGTTTGTGCTTAGCAGCAAACCAGTTCTTCTTTGGATCTAAGATGAATTTAACGAGTTTTGAAGTCGCCATTTTTGTTGCTTTTGTTGTTGAGATGATGAAATTATAGATTTTTTTGATTCAACACAACCAGTTGTACCTTTTTGTGGTTAGAGTAGAGAGTTAAAAGGCCGAGCTAATGGTGGGTTAGTTAGGGCCCAAAATGACTAGTTTAAGCCCATGTGGTTTTTCAAAGTTGTTGCATAAGAACCACCACCACCAAGAGTTTGAAAATGGTCACATCACATGTATAAGTCATTTGAGTGCAAGATTTGTTTTCTTTTGATAAAATGTTCTAAACAAAGTTTTTAACTCGCGCTTCGCTGCGGAGAGCGGGTTTTTTTAATTTGTTTGCGTTTTTACAGATAGTTAAGGACATAAGGATGTTATACATTACTAATGCATTTTGCTTGAAAATGTTATTGATTACATTAGATGTTTGGGCTTGCATCTACTGTTACATTATACGTTGAAAAAGTGTTGTGTATAAATAATGATTTCTTCTGTCTAAAGGTTATCACTAAGAATATGGGGAGTTGAGTGTTTATTTGACATGATTTTAGTTGGATTTGCTTCGGTGTAGTCCTCTTCAGTTTCTCGTGGGCGTGGGTAGTGTTTTTTTGGTTGTGGGAGGGGGGGGGTTGTTTCGGGGGGTGTGGTTAGTGTGTAGGTCTGGGGGGGGGTGGGGTGTTTGGGAGGGAGGGGTGGAGGGGCGTGGGTGTGGGGTGGGGTTTGTGTGTCGGGGGGTTGGAGGGGTGGGGTGTGTGCGATGTTTTTTTAGTGTGTTTTGTTTGTGTGGTTTCTGTTCGTTGCTTGAGTGGTTTTTTTTTATTTTTTTTTTTTGTTTTTTTTTCTGGCGGTTTTGTTGTGGGTTTTTGTTTTGTGGTTTTTTGTTTTTTATTTTTTTTTGTTTGGTTTTTTTGTAGTTGGTTTTTTTGTTTGTGGTGTGTTCGTTGTTTTTCTGTGGGTGTTTGGTGTTTTCTTTTTTTTTATTTTAGCTTATTGTTTTTTTTTTTTGTTGGGTGTTTTTTTTTTTTTTTTGTTTTTTGTTTTTTGGTGGGGTTTTTTTTGGGTTTTTTTTGTTTTGGGGGTTGTTTTTTTTTGTTTGTTTTTTTTTTTTTTTTATTTTTTTTTGTTTTTTTTTTTTGGTTTGTTTTTGGGTTTTGTTTATTTTCTTCTTATTTTTTTTTGGTTGTTTTTTTTTTTTTTTTAATTTTCTTTTGGTTTTTTTTTTGTTTATGTTTAGGCGGGGTTTTGTTTTTATTTTTTTTTTTTGGGGTGGGTTTTTGGTTTTGTTTTTAGGGAGTTTTTTTTTTTGGGTTGTGTGGTTTTTTTTTTGGGTTTTCTGTGTGTTTTTTTTTTGTTTTATTTACTTTTTATTTTTTTTTTAATATTGGGGGTGGTTTTTGTTTTACTGTGCGGTGTTGTAGTGTCTATCTTGGTTGGTTGTGTCTGACTCTTGACGGGAATGGTTGAGTAGATTGTCTAATTTAAAAAAAAGGCATTTATCAGTTTAGCGTAAAAGTAAAAATCTAAAAAAAAAAAAAAAAAAATTAACTTCATACTGTGGTCGGAAGTTTTAATTCAAGTTTAAAATGGTAGGGTTAGGCATGATGGACTTCCATATCCAGCGCAGCATGCATTCGTGTGACCACTGATGCATGGTGGAACTTGATATTTGGAAGGAATCAATCATTCAATGTAACTAGAATTCAGCCGAACCGAAAACCAAATTCAAATTCGGTTTGGTTCTCGGGTTGACCCGAATAACCCGAATTTCACTATTTTAAAAAAAATAATTAATAATTACATAGATTTTTATTAAACAAAAAAAAATTATTAACATAAAAAGTGATTTTTATATTATGATAACATTTTAATGGTTATTATATATATATATATATACACACATATATTTATATGAATCTGGTTTTCGGTTCGGTTTTCGGTTCGGAGTGTCAAACCCATATCCAACCCGAGAACCTAATTAGTAGTTCGATTCGGTTCGGTTATGACGAATTCGGTTCGGTTATTAGTTCGGTTCAATTCGATTTCGGTTTTTGGCTTATTCGATTTTTTCGGTTTTTCTGCTCACCCCTACACACAACTCACACGTAATTAGATTGGACCTAGGTCCTTATTACTATATATACTAAAAGTGGCACAATACTACGTCGTTTTGCCATCGCCAACTACTGTTACTTCCAGGAGCTCAGCCCACTAGCTTTACTAGCCCGGGCCAAATGGATAAAAACAATTCCAGTGGCGCAAAATAGAAAAAAAACTTACAAAAAATCAAATATATAACACATATGTACCGATTCATTCAGATAAAAAAATACTATCGAAAAGATCTTCGAATTGCGAACAAAACGAGCTCAATATTGCAATGCTTCTGACATACGCACGATTTTATAAAAATTGTTGAAGTTTAATATAAATAGAAAAAAAAATAAAGTTACAAAACGTACCCTAAACTTTTAACTATTTATAACTTTTTTATATAATAAACTTTATTTATCAAATATACAACGCATATCCACCTATTCATTCAGATCAAAAAATACCCGCAGAAAGATATTCGCATTGCGAACAAAACGAGCCCAATATTGCAAGGCCAGCCCACTAATTTATTAGCCCGGCCCAAATGGAAAAAAAAAAACAATTCCGGTGGCGCAAAATAGAAAAAAAATAACTTACAAAACGGACCATCAACTTTTAACTATTTACGACTTTTTTATAGAATAAACTTTATTTATCAAATATATAACACAAATCTACCGATTCATTTAGATAAAAAAAATACTATCGAAAAGATCTTCAAATTAAAAACGAAAGGAGCTCAATATTGCAATGCTTCTGACATACGCACGATTTTATAAAAATTGTTGATGTTTAATATAAATAGAAAAAAAAAGTTACAAAACGTACCCTAAACTTTTAACTATCTATAATTTTTCATATAATAAACTTTATTTATTAAATATACAACGCATATTTACCGATTCATTCAGATCAAAAAATACTCGCGGAAAGATCTTCGCATTGCGAACAAAATGAGCCCAATATTGCAAGGTTTCTGACCTACGTACGATTTTATAAAGAATTTTTGAGTTTAATATATATATATATAGTGGGATTTTCAATGCAGAACCACTTTTTTGTATAGAACCTACAGAACTCTTTTTAAACCGTTAGATTGTTTGATCAATGGCTAAAAGGGATTGTGGCAATTTTGTAAATAAAAAGAATATCAAATAATATATGATAAAGCATTCAGGGGTATAATTGGAATTTCTATTAACTCTTCTGCAACTATTAGATCATCAAAACAACATTCAAGATCAAATTATAATGATTCAATTTCATCACTTTCAAAAAACCCTAAAAATTTATGAACCAAAAAACCCTAAAAATTTATGAACCAAAAAACCCTAATCATGATTTTTGCCTAATCTATTTGAAAAAGCTAACGAATACAATTATATGGATTATTCCAATCAATTGATATTATGTTCAAAGTCTACCATTTACAAGGTTATTGATTATTTTAATTTTGTATTCAAATAATTTTGCGATTATTCACTATGATTATGATCCAGTTATATTGCAAGGTTGTTATTTTCTTAATTATGTGTTCAATTTATATCTATTGATAATGATAACAAGGTTTAAAACCCGCGCGTTACGGCGGGGCGTTTGTCACAACCATTCCCATCTAACTTGATAAAAAGGTTTGAGAACTACATTCCATCATGCTAATTGACATCTGACGCCATGCTAATTTACGTTAACTTATGTTAGACAGTGGCCGTTGGCTAAGAAAGATATAGTAAACAAATTTTATCCAGTTCTCATACAATGTATATATATTGTTTAAAAACTTGCAAAATGTAGAGCAAATGAAGTCTCCCTTACTCCGCTAACTTTTATTAAAAGACCCTGTATGGTTCGTTCTGCACTGAATCCGCACTTCAGTGAGCGAAACCAAAGCCTGCAAGTAGGATCAAACATGAAATTATCATCGATCGAATATAGGAAAACACCTTCTGTAGTTGCAGCAGCCCAACTACGGCCTGTAGGTGCAATTCTTGAACATCTTGTTCTAACAAAAGCCCTTACACAGTTAGTTGCTGCTCCTGTAAGAATGAGCATAAACAAAATGTTATTGTGATATCTTAATCCTTTTCATTCGAAATACAAACTATGTGCTAATCATGTTTCTTAATCTTCTACAACTTAAAAAAATGAAAATGATTTAGTGATAACATCTTTAACAACATATATACAAACGATGCAACATTTGCCCCCAAAGATAAATAAATCTATAAGGGGTGTTTGGGATTGCTTATTTATACAAAAGATTGCTTATTTAAAAAGAAAAATGGTCAAACCGGTTTATAGTCTTTAAAATGTCTTGCTAGCATCCGGATAAAAGTGGTCTTTCCGGTTCATTTTTCACCAAGCATTACTATAATCTGAGATTCTGAGAGTCTGAATTCACCCTCGACCACCCTAAGTTTGAATTCACCCTGTGTTTTACTCATACTTGGGTATCTATAGATGTCTTATATGGTTCATGAAGAGGGTTCTTTAATTCTGGTCGGTAATAGCATTTCAGAACAATAGTCATTGAAATTCCGTTTGATATTTGTTACAAAGTCGTAATGTTACCGTAAATTTTGTAACCAATCTGGCCCAACCCATGGACTCATATGGAACACATTTAAAATAGCAAGTAATTCGACTTTATTTTAAATAGAAAAGCCAGCAAATAATTTGAAATTTTTTTTAGTACATTCACTTACCTCATGAGAGGAAAGAACAATGAACCAAATCCAATGAGAGACTTTGGGAATCGACATCACTCCATACTCTTGAAAAAAAAATTCTAGACGATTGTATCCTTTGCTAGTAGCCGTCCATCATCGAATGGTGGCCAAACTCTCGGAACCGTAGATTTACATTCTAATGCAAGCACTCGACCTTTAAAACCTTTAATCCTTCCAAACTGCTAACACAAAAAACATGTTAGCAAAGTTGAAAAAGAAGTACAAATAAATAATAAAGATATCATTATCTGCAATCATACTTGGTAGATTCAGCTTATGGTCAACAGTCAACTTGATTGCTTTGAGTACATCACAATGAGATCTCTAGCAACACGCATCTTGTCCATTTTCTTTCCATCTGCAATTCATTTAGATTATAGATCTTCATGAACAACCAATTACAGAAAAATGATTTTCAATTATAGCAAACAGCTATAGAATCAGAACTCATAAGTATATTGTTTTTACCTGAGTGCTGGAACCTTCATGGCTAAAGTCCTGTATAATCTGGAATATCTCGTCTCCTCTAAGCGCATGGACTCTAGAACTGTAGGCATTGGAACAACCCTAAGAATCTCACCGCCTTTTGGTTAACTCGATTATCTGCTTTAATGACCAGTTCAGGATGTGAATTTGATCCATATTTGATGGCGAACGGGGTTGTGGAGCCCCTGCTGAACTGCAAGACATTCCATTGTGTCGCATCAGTATTAACAATTAAATATTCCTCCGAAGCAGCCCTTAATGTCCCTTGGGGCTTGTCGTCCTCTTCAACAATTGACTGCAAAATCATTGAAACAGTTGAGTATGGGCAAATACAGTTGGTGTATATGTGGTTTTGTCAATGACGAATTACTTTTTAATAGAGATGGCAACTATAAACGATTTACTAATAATTGGATCAGTGTGTCGGGTATTATCTCAAACGAATCAACTAAAAAGAAGGCTAAAAGTAAACCATGTCAAACTGATTGAAAGTCTTCCAAAGTTCATTTATAACATATGGGCCACACCTATCAGTTTAATCAATATTTAACTTGTAAACTTCACCCTGACCAACACAAAAAAAACATAACCAAGATTACATGAAGAATTTGGTACATCTTTCTTTAGATAATACCCGAGCAGACATGGTTGTAAATATACATATTGTGATATATGTCGCTAATAGAAACTGTATTTCTTTTAGCTTGTGGGACAGTTTTTGGAGGAGAAATGTGGTAAACCTACATTTATAATCAACCATCCTATGACAATGAGTCCACTGGGGAAAGAGCATAAGAATGAACCGGATTTGACTGAATGGTTTGAGTTATAAAAATGAGGTTTGTAATGCATACACTGAGTTGAATGATCCAGTGGTGCAACGCTAAACATTTGGTGATCTGCTAAAGGTACCGTCACACATCCTAATATTGTTATGTAATCTACTTATGAATGGGTCGATTTTGGTCTTGTTTTAAATGTCATTGAAAGTCTACAATTGATGCAAAAAATCATTTTATATAAAAGATAATGATTTCTTTTAAAGTCATGCATTTTCTGTGATCATATTTAACGCTAAAAGGGTGTTTGGGATTGTTTAATTAAGTTCATCATATGAGCAGTTTAGAGGTCTGTTTAAAATTTCTTATCAACTCAATCCATATACAGAGTACTAAATAATATTTTTTTTGTATTGTACGTATATATGCACGGTTTATTTAAAGATTATGAGTTTAGAGTACCTTCTTTTCAAATACCATTCCTATAACAGGCCATCCAATGATTACAAAGAAGAAGCAAACGATAGTAGAAATTGTGCCCTGTAGAAGCAATCATGCAGAATATAAAAGAAATGGAAAACGAAACACTAAACGAACGGAGAAAAGACAGAGAGCAAGAAAGCACTGAAAACCTTCAAGTTGGACTGTTTCGTGAGAAGTTGAATAGACGACTTAATACCAATCGTAATTATCACCCCTGAGATGAGTAGGAACTGGTTCAGTACCCCACAAAATGACTTTTATAGCGTGCAAACAGACCAAAGAGATATAAGAGAATCTGATAATAACAGAAAGAAACTAATATTTTCAAAACAATAACATTTACGTCCAATATACCAAAACATTGCACCAAACACGATGCCGGCAAAGGGCTAGCGGCACCTGGAAACCCAAAGACACGCCGGCGGCGTTGGGGGGTTTTAGGAGGACAAATGACGACCTAAGAACGGTGGACGGAGATCAAAATCTGTAATGCATAAAAAGTAAAACAGATAAATGGTTATGTACCTCTTCATAGCGGGTATCTCTGAATGCTTAGCTCTTCATAGCGGGTATCTTTAATAGTGAGTAGCGGGAGTAGCTGGTAGCTGAAAATCTGTAACCCAGCAGGTTCATATTAGTGTTCTACTTAGACATGTAAAAGTTTTAGTGAAGTTGTAAGCAATGAATTCCATCAGAAAAAGTGCAAATGATCTTACCTTCCTTTGTAGATGCTTATCATTAATTCTTATGCTAAATCCCGCCGTCGGACACTGTATCCTGTAAAGTTCAGACCAAAACGTAGCAAATAAAAAGGGTAACAATTTCTAAACAAACCCTATTCAATCGTCCCAAACAACTCTTACTGACACACTTTTGGTCATTCAATCGTCCCAAAACTTTATAAACCCCAATTTAGACAAACAAAAATCTTATCAGTTATTTTTTTAGAAATTCAAACCTGTGCCAACTTATAAATCACCTCTGAAATAAAAGCCATATAAGCTACGAACGAATTATGCATAAGGGCCGTTGTTTATCTATATATTCATACTCACCTGCCGATACTGGCTCTCAAAATTCATCAATACAGCGGATAACCTCGGCTCCGTAGCCTCTGTCTCAGCAGCCAAACCTGCCACCAAAATAGCCATGTCACCACAAAACTCATTACATCCTCAATTAAACTAAAAATCGCTAGCAACTGCAATCAACAAACCCTAACACTCCTAAAATCAGTTTCGCTTAATCATATATAGGATACTAATTTCACAAAAGTTAATTTGGTCTTGATTCCACTAATCCTAACATACAGAAAATGCATCTTATTTCATCTTTAGCAGGTTGCGACATACTTATTTCACGATGCTTAATACTATTTCCCCCGATCGTTATCGTGGCCACTTTTCTACTAAACATATAAACTTAAACTATATCAAAACACTTTCAAGCTATTTGGTCGCTCAAAATTGCCTCCACACTACGTTTTCCATTGAATCCATAACCTTAACGCCTCTTTCATCTCGCTTATTTCTAATCTTTTCAAACTCTACATGAGTTGACCCCTTCTTTAATTCTAAAAGCATCAACACAATGAAAGCCAAACCCACAGACCACATTTTCATTTAACCAAATTCTAAAAAAAATAAAACCCCCGAGTCGATATTCCGTATTAAAAAAATTAGAAACTAACTAACCATTAATCAGTTACGCATAAACAAAGCCATTTTAAAATAATCATAAGATATATATTGAAAAACCAAAACCCAATCCATCCATATTATCCTACAATAACATTGCTGACATCAATAAAAATTTCATAACACAACAAACAAAACCGTTATATACCTGTTAAAATTGTTCCTAATTAGCCTGCAAAAAAAATGATTATAAAAAAATAGCAAAATTGTGACAATTCTATAGAAAAAAACCCACCTTCATTTCATGTTTTCCGACCTTCTTCCGATAAGTGGCAACATAACCACCACCATCGATCAAGTCCTCAAAATAAAATTCACAAAAAGCTCTAAGAAATACCCAAAAAATCAAATAAATCTAAAAAACCCAAAAAATTCACCTGAAAAATCCTCAGTCGCCGGCGGCTTTCGTTGGTATTGTTTGCTTGGTGTCTGCTCCATTGTGGTGGTAACAGAAAACTACACATAAAATCCATATGGGTCAAATGAGAGAGGTGTGTGTATGTGTGTGTGTGGGAGAGTGGTTGGATTATGATTATGGAGGTTGGGAGAAGAACACGTATGTCTTAGCAGGGATACGTGTATCTGTGAGAGAGAGGGATGTAAAACCCGGGTAAAAAGAGGTATAATATGGCGGGTTCATTAAAGCGTTTCATTAAAAGCGCCTACGATCCTGACTTTTAAATATAAGAGTATAATATTTGAAACAAATATATTTTAATTATGGAAACTTTGAATAAATTGAAATACACATTATTTTCAGGAAATAAATCCCCAGATCGTGTAGTAGTATACGAAGGTAAGATCGGGAATGTCGTACTCAAGGAAGGTTATTGAATCCTAAGTCTAGCTAATGATTTTTTTTAGAACGGCAAAGTCTAGCTAATGATTTAAATATATTAATATGGGTTTTTGACTTTTATTAAACTAATATTTCAAAAAAAAAAAAAAGGTAAACTGAACAATAAACTAAACAACTAAGGAGTAGGAAATAGTCAAGCTTAAAAGAATGTCTACTTACACTTTAAACCCCCCTAGCAAGTATCAATCTTAGTGATATATTAACACAACTATGTTAACAAGCGAATATTAATGTAGAATATATTCCGGTACAGGTTATCTAAACTTATAACTATTGAAAAGCCATAATAATATCCATTTACAGTGACCATCTCAAGTTACGCATTAAGACAATAAAACCAGTTCTTAAGTATTACGAGGCTTGTCGACACCCATGCGTTGCACCGGGCTTGATCTTTAGAAGAAATCTGATTGTTACTTATGTGCATCGTTGTTGAATTCATACTTGTAGGGTTCTTTTTGAAAGATTTATGGCAAGGTTAATGTTACATATTGAACAACTGAATCTAAACTATAAGATTGTCATATGTACTTTTAGTTTATATTGCATAAGCTTCATCGGCATGCTAAAGCGTAATATTAAAATATGTAATGTGACATTAAAGAGACATATAAAAAGAGATGATCTTCGTTTCATTTTTTTAATAACCTTGGGATTTATAACCTCACATGGAGCATTTGAAGATTTTAGTCACCAAAACATGAGTTTATATCATTCCAAACATACTGTAAACCACATAGTGATAAATAATGAGCATACTCAGTTAGTTCTTGGTCAGAAATCTAGAAAATTACTCGTAAGTCCTAAAGATAAATGCTAAATAAAAATTGATGCATTATCTGTATCAACCCATACAAAACAATTTACCTACTTTGACCCTTACCCAACTTGCCCATTTTGACACCATCCAAGGAATAGTCAATGTCAAGTCAAACTTCAGAATAAAGTAGTCTAATGGTCAACATTGTTTGTCTGTTTGATGATGGGATAAAATCACTGCTGGACATGGAGTATTCACAGAATAGCCAGAAGTTGCAAACTTCATTTGACAACAATCTCTAAGGCCAACAGATATAAGTCGCTACAAAATTACATTTCCATGCATAATAAGTACAGGTAACAGAGGTTGCTACAAAGTTATTACTCATTAGTAACTAAAACTTAAGTAAACATAAGTCTCGAACAACTCTGCCATTGCTATAAACTGGCAAAATACAATCAGAAGAATATCAAAATCCTCGAGACATCTGAAGCTCCTTGATAAATATAGACATTTGAAGATCATCAATTGCTTCCACCAATTCAGCACGACCTGAAGCCACCTCGGATTCTGAAACAGCCAATACAACGACATCTAAAGCCTCATCGGCAACGGGATCAGCCACGGTGCCGAAACCCGTCGCCTCATGTAGTTCATTACTTATAAGGCCTAATTAGTTAGGAACAACATCTGTTAAAACCCAAAAGAGCTTCTTTTATAGTACCTTTTACTTACATTAAGTTAATAGTTATTAGTATTCATAACTATTTTGATACTACTATTAAGTATCAAATTATTGTTGAGCATGTTATATTTACAAATAATCATTTATTATGCAGATTGACACGTTAGTGGTAACTAACACATTTATATTAACACATCAGCAATATAACGAAAGTGACTATTTATGAATGTCGTAACTATTTGTCTTATCAGGAGTATAACCAAAGTGACTCGGCGATAATTGACATTATAGTATCTATCATTTACAACATTTAAATTTAAATTATAGGAGCTAAAACTGTCATAAATTGACTCAAAAAAGTTCTATACCCGGCTTAGTTGAGTGTGCACAATAGACAGGTCCATGTGCCACAAATGGCTGGTTTATGTCACTAATACGTTTAACAGATTAGCTCTTTAAAATCAGCACCCAAACAACATAGCAATCAGTAAAAAACATATAAATGACATACATTACTTTAGCTCAGTAACAACAACATACTCCTATATAGTAACTAAAAACAGAATTAACATACATTGAAGAGTTGTAATAACAGCATTTGAAAGCAAAAACTGACCTGGATTGTTCAATAGTTGTCGTTGATGGTGCTCAATATCATCCTTCATAAAATTCCACGTTTCATTCAGAACTTCGAGTATAGCTTGAACCTGAATTATAGCAAAAATGCTCTTCATAACCAATGATTATCTGACTGGTGTTACAAAAAAATTATATATAAACCTTAACTTTGGACTTACCATTTTACTAACGTTACTTCCAGAACAAAAAACTCTTGACATGCTACTTTGACATATAATTAACCACGTATTTTTATTCATATAAGCAAATACTTCTAACTATATATGTTGTAATTATTATAATTGGCCCATAAACGAAAATTATGGATGTGTGTTTTTTAATGGTTGTTTGGATACATTAATAATGAAAATACGAAACCGCGGCTATCCTTAATGAGCTTTACCAAAACTATGTTGTATTAACTCATAGCTATGATACCCGTATGAACTTCTTTTCAATTGAACAAATAGAACACTGCTGCAAAGATTGCTTATTTCGAACGATGTAATTTCACTCATAAAGAATCAGACGTGACTATATGCAAACACGATGGACTAATTATCTACTGACTTCAAATAAAGTTACAAAATACCTGAGTTAACCAAAGCCAATCTAGGATTTTCTCCTCTCTTGAGACCAACTACTATCTTAGAATCACCCATGTCGTTGCGAGACCAATCTAAGATTTTCTCCTCTCAATAAAAAATAAACCCATATCAGAGAAACCCCATCCAATATATCATACTTACAAACCTCTTAAATCAATGTAAAAATTATATAAAATTATTAAAAATGGTCTAAAGTCCACAACTTTCTACAAATATCGTATAGAAAAAATATTATATCAAACCCATATAAGAAATGAAACAAAAATCTTAAACCAACAATTAAAATTATGAAGAAAAAAATGATATAAAAATTGAATAAAAGTTACATGTACATGAAGATAATCCTATTACGCCCAAGCATCTTTTTACACAAAAAACAATTATCCAAGAAATGAGGTTGTGGTTCTTCAAATCTAGATTGCAATCATAGAAATCCATGAACTCGGGTGTTTGGGAGGGCTTATTGAACCTGCTTATGTTCTGTCTGCAATAAGAAAAAGCAAATAATTACGTGTAACAAAATGTAATGCAGCATGCAGTGTTTGGATTTGCTTATGCTATACAAAACTCAGTAATTATTAGAACGTAAGTGAGTAGTACGTATGTGGGAGTGGGAACCAAGTGAGTAGCAATAAGCCAATAATCACCTGAATAAAGTTGGTTTACTTTGATATGCTTGATTCACAACTACCCATTATAAATTGGAATGCTCGCTTCTCTAGTTCTTGAATCTTGATCTCGTATTTGCTAGTGCTTTAATTCGACACTACAACCTACAACAGCCATGTGACATAGAATGATTATATGATAAAAGTCATAAAACTAAGTTCAAGGTAGAGTGTGTCTCACCTCTCCAAGTTTTTTGCTCACTTGCTGGGCTCATAGATATACCATGTTAATAGCTCAGATGACCCTTGTTGGCGATAGAGCATCTGATTTAGGAGTTCTGTTTCTTGCTGTTCCAAAGATTTTGATATACCACGTGTTCATTTGACACAATACTTCGGCCCATGTGATCATCCTTATACACGTCTGCACGAAATTGTTTACAAAAAAACAAATTAAAAAAACAAATATGCAGACTCATGAAGAAGCTATAGACCCGAACAAACATAATCTCACCGAAAAACACACAATAAGAAATGCTAACCTCGAGCTCCAGCACCGCTTGATCCCCCATATCACTTTTAGCAACTTTCATCAACTACAATAGATACAAACAAAACCTAAATTTCAGACATAAAAGTAAACACGCAAGGAGAATAAGTAAACATTTTCACCATTGGGCTCCGCGCTACTTGATCCTACGTACTCATAAATTGAAACATGACATAACACACCCTTCGCAATAAAAAGACACACCTGCATCGAATGGTGTCTAAAGAACAAAAATATAACATTTAAATGTAACAATTAGCAGCAAAAACAAAATTTTAAAATAACTTAATGAAATTGGTGAAACCCGTATTCACCTTGAACATCAACATCAACCAATTCTTCATCACCACTGGCGCAAACCATTGTACAAAAACTTTGAAATCAGAACTTCAAGGTCCATAGATTGTGTCGCTTTCATTAAATAATAAAAAATTTCCCTTCAAGCATTTCATCAAACACCTGCTATGCAAAGATAACAATTTGTCAAGAATGTAAACTAATCAAAACAAATGTAAAAATCAACCAACAAAATGATCAAGGCTCACTTTTGGAAGTTGAACTAATTAAGCTTCTGATGTATGTACCTGATGTTGGTCTCACTTTTTATGGTGTGTTGCTCCTTTGGTTTTCTTGTAACGAAAGATGATAGGATGTTTTATGGTGTGTTGCTCTTTTGGTTTTCTTGTAACCGAAAGCTATAATGACTGTTAGGGATGATGTGATGAATTGCATTCATGGCAACACATATTCAATTAGAGGGAACTGGAGAGCCGAATCATCTATGGGTTTTAATGTGCCAAATTCATTAACACTGCACATTGAATATCCAAAAACTAGATCTTTTATAATATAAGGATGAGTTTTTATATAGTAATAAATTGAATTATTAAATGATAATTAGTTTTAAAGTCTATTCACATGAATATATGTTTAATGTTAATACGTTACACAATATATTCAACTATAAATAAGACTTAGATTTAAGTTTTTCCATCCATTAGTGTACTCAAACGATATAGATAGTGCTTATGTTTACGAACAAAACAATATCCATTGGTGCCTATGTGAGGGTAAGAATCTTAACCATGTATTTTACATTATTAAGATGTGGATTTCTAATAATAAAGACAAGCATCTTAAATTATTACTTACTTACTCTTCCTCCGGTAAAGTCCACACCTACAAACCACCTCCGCCACTATGACCACATCCTCTGTTTCATCTCGCATGGTAGTATTTCTAATTATTATTAGTTTTAATTCCTTCAATTTATGTGTCAGTTAATAAATCATATACTAATAAATTATGTATTAAGCAAAATTGCAATGGATTTAGACTGAAAGGAACTAACAATGGTCAGATCAATTCCTCCCTTTTATATTTCCTCCACCGTTGTCACTTGATTTCTATCTCCAACGGTTCTTCTTTCATTTCTCTTTTTATTTAAATAATTTGAATCAATAGATCAGTTAGAAATTTATTGATCTAGGGTTTTATATTGTTAAACAGGTGGGTGATTGGAGATCAAGGAACCATTTACGCTACCCGAGAATTATCATATGAAAGCTCCTCAGGTTGACTATGATAATTATTTAATTTAGAATCTTTTTTATGTTGTGTTGTTTGGTAATGATTTTTTTATGAGATTGTGTAGGTGATATTTTTGAACCCGGTACCGCTTCATCCTCATATTTATAGCAACAAGCATATTTGTTTAGTTAATGAACGATATGGCGCAACTTTTGAGTCGTAAACTAGAAGAAGATTGCATTTTGTTCATGTACAAGCTTAATGTGGAATTAAACAAAGACTGATAGATGATACATCGCCTCACATACATGAGAGTGTTCAAGGGATGAATGTTAAACAATCAGTAGGACCGTGGGAATCATGTACAAATGATTATATCAAGTGTTTATTTTTCTTTTGTAATGACATGTTTCATATTTGAATAGTTTATTACAATCTCCATGTTTTGAACAGTTTTTAATGGTTAGTCATATTTACATAGTGACTATATATTATTTTGTTATCCGTGTTATTTTTTTACGTTTAAATTACAAGTCAAAATTACTTTATTCAATATCTAAAAATACACTTGCATCCTTAATTCCTTACCATTATATATTCTATTTTACAAACACATGTGACATGATATAGAAATCACGTAAACAAATTTGACTCGGGTTAAAAGTGATTGTAAGTTACGAATTTTATTATCGTGAAAGATGAATAGTTTTGCAATACGTATACTTTTGTCTTCATAAAATTCCAATATGTTAAATTAATCTCAACATTTTTGGCCGAGCATGTGTGTGAGTAGCGCACATGTATTAAGTTATATGATGCTTCACATAAGTAAAAGTTTAAATTTTCCCAAAAAACAAGTTCGGTGCAACGCACGGGTATGAACGCCTCGTATATCAAAATGGGAACACAAATTTTTATGGTATGTCAATAAATACATGAGTTTGTATATACATACGAATGGCCCATGTTATTTCTCTATATGAGATTAAGTAAGATGATATGTAAAAGTATTTTTTTAATAATGTCGTTTAATTACGACTAATGTTGTACCTCTTTATAAGTTTAACATGCATGTGCACAACCAAACTAAGTATTACAGTAACAAGAATATAACTATCAAAACGAAGGAACAGGCCAATGGATTACTATGAGGTGAAAATAAGTACACAAGATTACACATGTAGCATCGACGCATGTAATTACCCTTTAAAGTTTTAAAAAAGCTTATCTTAGAAAACATTTTTTTTCAAAAGTCAATTACATGAATTAAACACACATAATGTATAAAACATGATAACAATAATTAAATTTAAACAGATTCAACTTAAACATCATGTCAATTAAATAAAGTTACTTCACCCAACAATAATACATATATGTGTATATTACACCGTTGGTCCCCATAGTCAGCTTCGTTTACCCGTTCAGTCGTCCTTTTTGAAAATCGATAGAAATGATCATTTTGGTGCGTGTTTGGTCCCAAAAAAAGAACGGTCGTTAAGTCTCTTCGTTAGTAATAAGTATTATGGTAATTTCGCATAAAAAGTTACTTGCACAGTTGGTCCCTTGTACATGTTCTTATTTTCACATGTTATTGTTAGGATCTTGAACTAGATAGATCTTCTAGCCTTTGAGAATGTATAGTACTTATGTAATCACAAGCACATACGTG